>CAJHQP010001099.1:0-132157 GCA_905132765.1 Moricandia arvensis
AAATAAAAATATTTAAACTTAACTAAGATCTAATATTTACATATTTTTATATATAAGTCTTTATATATATATGGGATATTCGTTTCCAAAAATATTAGTATATTTGATTTGTTTTGTTTCTCATGGATATTGCATATTAATATTTTATTTGTTTTGTAAGTTACATATTCCATATTTTTTGGTTAGAATCAAACGGATAACGAATCAAACAAAAATTTACAAATATTTTGCCTAGCCCTATGTATTATAATAAAACAATGTATAGTACATGAAATTATCTTCTCTTTCTCAATCTCTCATCTAATCTCTCTTAGTTGACTCTTTCCTTTCTCACACATTGAACTCTAAGTCTCTACACTCCCTCTTGTTCTTCATTTTGTTTTTCATTTTAATTATAAGTTGATCTTTAAGTATGTGTACTTGGCTGAGAAACATTATGTTGTAATGAATCGATTGTCGGTTATTGGACAAGAATAAGAGCAGGATTAAAGGGGATCATTAACTGGGTTTCTTAAGGTGTGGGATCCGTGAACAGTGTAAGGATCGGTTACAAAAACTATAAACTAAGAACCGGTTTTTAAGAGTTTCTTACACTGTTCACGGGCCCCACTGACACGTGTCACCTCGCGATTGGTTTACTTTAAAAAAAAAAAAAAACTTAAGAAACCCAATGGGTTTCTTAAGGGTTAATCATGGCCTAAAATCTACAAACCAAATAAATGTGAAGACCTACAAATTATATTAGTCAGAATGTTAGAAATGATATAAACGACCGTTAAACTTTAAATATTAAAATATAAATAAATAAAACAAGTTCATAAATTAAAATTTATATTTAATCTGAGATCAACAATGAGAAATGATTTTTTTCATATTGACTAATACCAACGCATAGACATTACAAATTCATATTTCATATATTGTTGTGAGAGTAGCTTCGAGAAGTCCTTAGAAACAGGTTTGCCAAATATGTAACTCAATTGTTAACTCTGGATTATTCCTTTAAAAATGGATAAGAAGAAGCAAGTTGATATGTTCTTTACAATTGCAACTCGAGTTAGTGAATTTAGAAAGTATTTGCAAATGGACGAGATCGAAAAAATATATTTCATGAAAAGAGAAACAAATCAATAGTCTACAAACGAGATGCGTTAAAAAGTTGGTCATATTGGAGTTTAGTCGTTCAATTTGAAAGAGAGAGGTCTGGGAACTTTGAATACATATTATTATTGTATTTATTTAATATTTAATTAATTAGAAAGCTATAAGTAAAGTAATTGTTGCATAAAACAACCAATGCTTTTAGTAGAAATAAAATTAGTATGACTTTCTATAAAGCCTAGGTAAAGCCACATTGTCCAATATGTTGAGATAATAATAAAAATATGATTACTGGATTTTTATTTAAAAAAGAAATAAGATTAATAACAATTGTTGGATCAATACTGTAAAGTATATGTATATATATAGAATTTGCTATTACTGGTCCATTACGTACGCATCATTTATCATTAAAAACCATTGACAATTACCCATGATATATTAACCACCTTAACTGATCCATATTGTACTTTAAATTTGAGCAACTTATATAGTGGACAGTATTTGTTTTTCCTAATCGACTAGATTATTTGAACATTCTTTCTTGTCGTTCCATTATATTTGCTAATTGGTGAATAGTTTACTATATATTTGGCATGAAAGGGGGAAAAGAGAGTGCATGATGAATATGGTTACTGACTTACTGCTTTACGAAATATCGTTATTTTAAAGTTTTTGAGTGGCCAATGACGACACGCACCAGATCTAAAAACTCTCTTAAACTTTCTTTTGTCGTTTTTACCAACGGTGGAGGAAGTTGCGGTCGTCCGGTGTCTAACCGGTATTCGCAGTGACTTTCCCTTTCCGGATTCTGCTCAACGTGACGGAATGTTGTCGATGTTTTCTGTTTTCTCTTGTCTGTATTTGTTTCGCCGGTTTTTAGCCGGTGGCATTGTCCGTTCCAATGCCTATTTTTTTGATTGATTAATGATGTTAATTAATGTTAAAAAGAAAAGAAATATCATTTTTTTCAAGAAAGAAATCAAAGATAGTATGCTTTATGTTTTTTTATCAACAGATAATTTGCTTTTCTTTTTGTCATAATCCACCGATCCGATAAGAAACAAGAAGCAACTTCTAGAATCTTGTTGCAACTTTTTATACAAAGTGTTTGCAGATATAAGAGTTTTTTATTGAAGAAGTTTCTCTTATTTTCTAGAGAAAATGCGTAAGAAATATGAAAGAAAATGCGTAAGAAATATGAAAGAAAATGAAACACAACTTCTGTATTATTGAGAAATTTAATCGCAATATACTTGAATCATTGAACTATATCAGTGTAATACAGGTTAGAAGGTCTTCTCTATAAGGAATTTTTATCTGTAATCTTATCTTTTTTAAATAAAAAGGTATTGCAGATTATTTTTATTTCGTTTAAAGTGTTTATTCAACTTTTTGTAACTACAATAACTAAAAATTATCTTACTAAAAATATTTATCTTCCTCCTCTGAAGATCTCGTGCTCTGATTTGATTCTCAAGTCTCTAGGTTAGGTTTGTGGGGTTGATGTTTAGTTCGGTTGCTCGGTTATCGTTCCCTTAGTCTCTGATTAAGGTTTCCTCAGCTCTCGTTGTGAAGTTTTTTGGGCAAATCTCTCAAATAACACCTTTTGAAGTTTTTGTCACAAAAATAAACTTTAAAAACAAAAATGACCAAACTAGACTTTTTATTTTTTGAAAATTAATATTTTTTATTTAATTTTTCAATTTTAAACCTCACTCCCAAAACCCCACCCCATAACTCTAAACCCTAAGTCTAGATTAGTTAACCCAAGGGGTATAAACGTATATTTACCCCCAAAATCCCACCCCAAAAAGGTTATTTTTGTCATTTTTTCCCTTAAAGTTTATTTTTGTGACAAAAAATTTTTTATGTCTATCTTAGGGTATTTATCAAGTTTTTTTACCAAAGTTGAATTCATTGGTCTTTCAGTATTTTTGTTTGGAATTATTATCTTTGGTAGACTATAGCTGTTTTAGCAATGGTATTGTATATTGCTAGGCTTTGTAGAAGCGTGGTTCTAGTTGAGTTCTTGTTTGTCAGGCCATTCAGGGTTTTTCATGTTCCTTTGTTTGTTCAGAGTGGTCGCTTTGTGGACTAGTTTTGTTTGGAGTCTTAGAGCATGTTCAATGATGGTTTTTCTCCTAAAACCATAGAAATAAAGATGATTGAAAAGAATATTATGAGAAATTGAGCAAGTGAACACTAACCGCAAATTAAAAACACACATATTTCTCTTTCCTCTTTTCCTCTCTATCCGCCGTCGACAAAAGTAGATCTTAGCCTCCCCTCCGACTAGTGCTGCGCGCGCGCGCGTGAGAGCGTGCCGTGAGCGACTGGCTCGGCAGGATCTCTTTCTCTCCTCCTCTTCTTCGTTTTGCTTCTTCGATGTACCTATCGCCTTCTTTGCTTTTCTGGGAAGTCTGTCTCTTGACGGCGCTTGTGGCTCCTCCTCGCTGCAGAGAAGGTCCAGATCCGCGCTCTTTGTCTTGGTGGTGGTCTACTTGGTGCGAGGAAGCGTCGTTTTTGACAATTGAAGTCGGCTTTTAGGGTAAGTCCGGAGGTCCCTTAAACTTTCGGTTAGTGTGGTTGCGCGTGGAGGCGATTCGTTGGCTCTCCTTTGCTTTGGTTAGCGTCTTCGTGTCGTTTTGCTTGGGCTGGGTGAATGGTGAGTGGGAGCAGACCGGAGTTCTACCTTGGCGTCTCGGTGAACGAAGCTATGTGTCCCCTTGCCTTAAGTGCTCTGGAGTTTCTTTCTAGCTAATAGATTGGCTTCAATCGTTGCTGCTAGCGTGGTGCTCGGGCCTGTGAAGCGAGCTTGTGGAGTGTGCTCTGTTGTGGTGTTGATGGGAGTCGTCTATGGCTTTTTCAAGACAGCTTTGGCTCCTTCCTCTCAACCTTCCGTCTCTTCCGGCTTGTTGTTTTTGATCTCTGAGTCGAGAATAGTCGGCGTGCTAACTTAGGATAAAAGCTCTTCTTCATTGGTTTTACTCTGCCGTTCCAACGGTATAGCTTTTGACATCAAGACTCTTCTCCCTTTGGTTCTCAAAAGAGACGTATGGCGGTGAATCCAGAGGCTTCTCTTGGTCTGAGTAGTCCTACTTTGCCGGTGGAACATATGGTTTTGTGGTTCATCCCAGTGCCATGCCGTTGTGTCGTGGTAGGGTCACAAATTTTGTCTTGCATGTCTTGGAGCATAACTTCAAACTCAAGAAGCAACCTTTCCTTGCCCGTCTCTTTCATTTGGTTCTGGTGCCGTGGTTCGTTCTATTCTTGCGTTGTCGAAGTCATATGGTGTTTTCACAGGTGGATCAGAGCGATTTTCAAAAGGTTATGTTTTGATCCCTTCACCTATGGCATTTGAGCGTTTACCGGCATAGTTGATTACGGGTCATGAGGAGATCGCTTAATACTAGCTACTTTAGAGACTGCGCGGTTATTCCCGACATCCGAGGAAACGAGGAGAGCCTCACGAAGTCGTGGTTTTGTCAATGGTTGAGAACGGTATCGAGTGTTCGAGAAACTTTGGGTATGGGTTGGTGGAACGTGCCGGGTTTAGTGGATGGGCGAAACTCGCTTTATATTTGGACGTTTTAGGATATTTTGTTCGAGCTACCCTTGTAATTCAACTCTGAACTCCCATTTGATGGGTTGATTTTTATAAATTTCAATTTCAAAAAAAAAAATTGTGAGAAATTTAGAGCAATAATTTGTTAAAAAGAAGTCAATAGAATCCCTCTAGATACTCTACATACAGCTGTCATTCTATAGTTAGGGCATCTCCAACAACCCTTCATCCTTTCTATTTTTGAAGGGTTTTGCACTCCAACAACCCTTCATCCTTTCATTTTTTGAAGGGTTTTGCACTCCAACAACCCTTTATCGCTTTAAATTTTAAATGTGTGAATAGTGCACCTTCAAATTTGAAAGTGCACTATTCACCTCTTCAAAATACTGATTACTTTTCACTTTAGTCCTTCTATTTATATATATTTTGTGATTATGTACTTATTATTTTTTATATTACATTTTAGTATTATAATTATATTTACACTAAAATATTATACTTATGGTCTTATAAAATTAATTTCAAATAATAATAATAATATATTCATAGATATTATATAAAAAATATATTATTATTAATAAAAATATAATAATATTATTTCACCCAACAATAATAATACATTTCAAAAATTTTAAACAGATTTAACATAATAATATAATCATAATATCTTAAATCAAAATAAAAGTTACATAAGCTGAAATATTACACCTTAAAAATATATCACAATACTAATATTCATGTAAATTTGGTCTCAAACCACCAAGATCATCAAAATATTGTCGATATAAATTTGGAGCAATCTCTTCAGGTTGTTGTTGTTGAGTTCTTTTTTTATGATTCTTGCTTGTTCAGATCAGATAAACTCGCGAGTATTAATATCATCATTATTGATTAGTTGTGTATTTTATATTTTTATATATTTTATAATTTGAATTGTTTGTGTTTTATTATTATATATAATTTTATGTTTTTTATTATAAGTAATTTGGTGTTATTATTAAATTTGCTTACTAATTATGTCAATACTATATATTAATATGTGCTTATTATTTATTCATTAAAGTTTAGTGCCATAATTTATTATTAATAAAATTAAGGAATTAAAGTGTAAAAGAAACTTTTAAGAGAAAAGATTCGAAGGTCATCATTAGAGAACCATCCCTTCAACCCTTTAGTTTAAAGGAGATCCTTTAAAAAGAAAGGACTTGTTGGAGAGGCCCTTAACTAAACTAGGTTAAATAAAATAAGATTTAATCAAATAAATATAATGAATTATAATACTAATATAAAATATGACAAGAACTACAATAAAGAACTTATACAGTTGATGGTGCTCTTAGAACGGCTGCAGTGTGGCAATTTTACATGGGTTTGTCACTAGAAGAAACAATAAAATAGGGAATGTAGAAGAGATGTAGGCAAACCATTGAGAGACGTTTTTTTAATAAGAGGTTATTTTTTTTTGTAACTTAATAAGAGGCTATTTTACCATCTGAAGAAACTCAAATACCATGTATCTATGTTAATCACACAGTTTTGTTTTGCACTTTAAAAATATAATTATTTAACAAAATCATTTAAAATATTAATATAATAATAGTAAAGATTTATTTTTGATTGCTAAGAATGCTCTTTTATCGATTCTCAACTGGAATCTCTTACTATTATTATATTATATTATTATATTATTATATTATATTATTGTGAATAATTAAATTTTAATAATTGTGTGCGTTGGTGGAAGGTGGTAAGTGACATTGCAGTTTTTCAAGACTGTGTCACGAGATGTTTCTCATATTTTTACAATCTTCTTTCTAGCTGTTTAATATTTTGTTTCTTTTTCTATGTATAAACTCAAGTAAAAAGCAGTGTTATAACTGCTCTTCGAGCATCATTAGCGTATATTCTCTCAGAGAGAGTTTCTTTTGAAATTTATATTATTATATTATTCTAATAAAATAATAATAATTAATTTTAATCTGAAATATGTTTAAATCATTAAAAGTTATCCATGTGTAGAGATAGATGATGATTGGTTGGGTTGTAACTAGAGAATTTAGCTTTATTTTCTATATACAACCATATAAATTACCAATCATACTTTAATTAGTTTCTAAAGTTAAAGCCAAAAAAATAAAAAGTGGCTGTAAAAACCTTATTTTCTAAAGCAAAAAAATGTAGGATTGCTGTAAAAAATCTTTTTTTTTTATATATATTTTTATTTAATTTCTACAGCTACATTAGTTACAGCTACATCAAAAAATTATACAAACTAAATTCTACAGTACAATTTCTACATCTGCAGTCCAACCAATCGCCCCCTCTCTTAGAAAAGTGTGAGAATTTCTTTGATGAGAAACTATTCTTGTGTTTTACACCACTTTTTTCTATTTTTCTTTAGTTTATTATTTTTTTGTTGAAATGTTGTGTTTTTAGAAACTAGCACTAAAAGAACCTTTAGTAGCATATTTATATGTATTTTAACATCGATTTTTCAGTATTATTATTTTTGTATTTAATTACATTAATTATTCAAAAATAGGTGGCCCAACTAAGAAGAAACAAGTGGATCATTAGTCTCTCAAATTATTTCCATAGTTACTCAAAGAAAGATCATTTTTGCTAGATTCCCTCTCTTTTTTCACTCATAGTCTATGACTAAGTTGACTCCGATTTTGGACTCTCCATTTAATGTTGTTTTTGGTTGCTGTTATGGTTGTTTCTCTAGCTTCCCTTTCTTAGGATTTTGATTCCTGTAAATATTTCGGGCTATGCTCCCTGCAAATAATTCAAGCTTTGTTTGCTTTGATGTTTGGTTTGTAATCTGCTTGTAAGAGCATCATTAACAGTTAAGTCTCTCCAACACAGTTTTCTAAGAAAAAATATTATTATTTTAACATAATATATTTATTTAATTAAATTTTAGTATTTATAAACAATCATACCAATATAAAGAAGACAATTATGCTCTTACCATGTTCTGAAAATTTCTTTATGAAGAAACATATTTTACATTTTCTTCCTTGTCTTTCTTAATTTATTATATACTTATTTTTGTGAGATACCCTTCTTTAAAGAATATTGTTAATCATGCTCTAAAGTTTTCAAGACTCTTTTTAATCGAATTCTAAATGGGAAGAAAAATTATTTCATAAGCATATCAAACGCATAAATGAATGAAGCAATGAATGAAACACGTCAATAGTTTATATTAAACTGAACCGATTTTAGATAATTGTAATGCATTTGTTATATTTCCTAGCCGCACTCTCAAGTTTGAATATCGAGGAGACCTTTCGATCTGCATTTTTTATAGTGCCGACGAGGCTCTTATCACCAATGTTGGCCATCCTTGTTTTTTCTTCTCCGCTTGATACTCCTCCTCGTGCTTTTTTGCATCTTCTCGTCATGCTTTGCGGAGGAAGGAGACCCCATCAGAGCTAGCGATGGAGACTAACGATTTGGTTCTTTGTTCACGTCTTCTCGGCGACCATTCATTTCCAATTGTTTCATTTACCAGCGATGAGTCGGGACGGATCTCGCCAACGTTCACCATCGTCCTAATCTTTGATGCTCACGCTCCCATCGACGGACCTGCTGTGAGACCGTTTCTCACGGTAAGCAGAGGTGACATGTTTAATCTCTTCACCGCTGACACCAACCACATCCATAGTGATTCACCAATGTGATGCGCTTACTTCTCCGATTTAGCGTCTGGAAAAGCTTTATCCTCCGTGGTAGTCACATCAAAAACCCATAGATTTATGAATCTCCATTTAGATCGACAGCCACTCACCCAATTTTGTGTTTGGTTGCTCGTTCCTTCATCCCCACTCTCACCGAGGAGGAGATTTTCTCTGACAAAACTCACTCGCCACCGCGACATTTGTTGATTTCAAAAGGCTGGAAACCAGCACCAACACTCCTCCCCTCATATGTCCCGCACACCCGTCGCTCCTCCCTTTCCAGCGACCCGAGCTCATGTCTACATCAATGGGACAGAATCGTTCAAGTCTGTGAGATGGGCCTCTTTGCTTGTGCTTTGAGCGTGCCTTTCAGCAAAGTTTCAAAGCCTATGTGTTTATGGGGTAGGCTGGTCTCCTTGACTATGTTGCTGAAGAATTCATCTGTTTTTTTTTACTGAAACTGATATGCTTACAATGTCATATCCCTCTTTCTCGAAGATAATACTAATTCTCTCTTTACCAGTGGGTTCACCACGTCATCTTCATCACCGTATTCATCACCATCATCATCATTTGACTTCTTTAGAAGAAGTGCTTCCACCTTCTGTCCAAAAGTGAAGGTATCTTTCCAAATCTATAACTGTGTTGCTATATTATGGATCGGTCCGTTCGGGGCTTGAGGATGCAGCATGTCTCGTTCCGATTATAGTCCAAGGTGTGGATTGGATATCAAGTTCACGATTTCGTGTGGCTAAATTTCAAACTTCCGGCATTGCCATGTATCTGGTTTTGACACATTCAGACTTTGATGTGAATTCACTGTCTCTTTTATCTTAGAGGTTTATTCCTATCATCTATGTTTTATGGTTTTACGCTTGTAACGCTATGAATTCTAGTAGTCCCAAATTTTAAGTTTTAATGAAAGTGGTGGTCTGAAAAAGAAAAATAATGAAGCACTTCAAAAGTCAATAAAATAATCTTACAAACTTAGGTACACTCTCATATAAAAACAGTTAGTGAATGCATTTCAAAACGAAGGAAAACGTCTCAATGGGCTGTACAAGCTGAATATGTACATCTTTATATTATATGTACTATTAATTAGAAACATCGGCCATATTAACGCTTGTCATAATAATATTATCCTGAACCAAAATATTTCGAGCAATCTAAAAGAACAAGACTGAGTCTTGATAAGCTTTTTCAGCCAGGTTAAAACGTTAGTACTGTTATGAATATTATGTAATGTCCACTGTGGAGTGTTCCGGATGTACCTGATTTCCAAGTTTACCTTTTTCCAAGTTTTACTTGTTTTATAACTAAGTTCAATGGAAAATTATTGTTATTTGATATGGTATAACATATTTTGTTGGTTTAATATAGCTTATATGGAATCACATGGTTTTATTAAATTTAGATTTAGACACTGATGTTTCTAATGTAACAGCCATATTAATATGAGAAATTTTAAGTATTTTAATATTATTTATTCTCTACAAAAGAGAAGATACGATCTGAGATCACAACCAGTCGAGAAACTTGAAAAATTAGAACGCTCATCACTGATACACTTCTCCTTATAAGATACGTATTATTTTGTCATGCTTTATATACATGATCAGTTGAACTTTGATTATTTAAATTAAGTTCTTTATGTCATCTGTTTTTTGTTTAAATAAATTAAAAACTAGTCAATATAGAGATGACTAATGACATGATAGTAAAAAGATGGTGATTGAAACAATTACTATAAGAATATGATTTTTTACTTAATATAATAAGATACTTATAATTATACATATCTCTAAAATTTGAAATAATACTTTATTACCATTGTAATATATGAGGATTTTAAGTTTAAGGTTTAAAGAGCCATAAATTCCGGAGAACAATCCAAAAAAGTATGTTCACGAGAATGTGATTACCTAAAAGCTCATGAGTTTTGAATTTAAGAAATTTCAAGACCTTAAGTCTATAAGTAAATCTCAACTATGATGAGAGTTAATAAAAAAAACGGTATGATCACTTGAATGTGATTTCCTAAAGCTCATTATGTATTTTGCTTCTAAGAATTACTAAGATAAATAAATCTCAACTATGTTGGATGTTAATTAAGTTTTAAAGTATAATTTCTTGAAGAAAATTTTAATGATGCATATATTTTTGAAAATATACTTTTCATAAAATAATGTTGTCCAGTAACATACCATTGAAAAAGAGATAAAAGAAGTTTATGACTTTATTTTGTCTCATTGAGACTGAAAAATGAGTTATTTTTGAAAGTTCATGAATCACGTTTAGTTGATTATGATCTATTCCTTAAAGAAAATATGGTACACTATAAGAAAAATAAAAATAAAAATGGTTGGAGACGTGAATGTGAATATAGATAAAGTCAAGGTCTTAATTTTCTTTTTCTTTTTATAACTCATATTCTCAACTGAAGTTGTGAAAATGATGATAATAAAAAAGCTATATGATTCAATCATCTAAAGATAAAAAGAAAATTACCGTAAGTACAATACAAGGTAGTATAAAGCTTATAAAATGTTCCAGAAGAGTACATAAATTATTACTGTATATGATAATAGGGAAAATTTCTCAAATATTTTTTTTTGAAGTTTTTGTAACAAAAATAAACCTTAAGAAAAAAGACCAAAATAGATCTTTTTATTTTGAAAATTTTAATATTTTTTTTTAATTTTAGACCTCACCTCTAAAACCCCACCCATAACTCTAAACCCTAAGTCTAGATTAGTTAATCCAAGGGGTATAAATGTATATTTACACCCTTTAATAAAATTTATTTTGGTCATTTTCTTTTTGAGTGTTATTTTGGGGACAAATTTTTTTAGGTCTATCTTAGGATATTTCTCATGATAATATGATTTAAAATCCTTAATGTATTATATTATGATAAGCGTGCTTGTGCGAGAGTAGTACTAGGATGGGTGACCTCCCGGGAAGTCCTCGTGTTGCACCCCTTTTAAGATGACAAAAAAAAGATAAGTCTCAAAAGTAAGAAGGATCCAAGAAAGAAAACATGAGCCAAATATGGTATGTTGTTACTTCTAAAATGAGATTCAATTTTTGATTGATAAACCTGTAATATTATCATCTCGACAGGAAGAGCTCAGAATCTCACATTTTTAATAAATGAAACATCCAAAAGATTATGTTTACAATCAAATTGAGATTGATGAATCTTCTACATGCAAATCTATGGGATTTTGAGACGGATTATGTTGAGACAAAAAGAAAAAAAATGTTATATAAATTGCAAATCAAAAAAAAAATCTCAAAACAGTAAACATATTTTGGGAAAGCAACATACATTGTCTTATAGATTATACTACATAAAGATTAGTTTAATGGAGATAAATATATAGTAAACCAGAAGTTTACAAAATATTTGGTATGAACTAATTAGACCATTTTGGTTGAATAATGATGCGAAAATATACTTAAAGTCTTATGTGAATCTTCATTTAAGAATCAAAAGATTCTTTTGAATGATTTGTTATATGTTGCTTGTTCATAAGATAAAATGGTAGTACGGTTTTCAACAGCTTAAGGAAGTTATAGGCATGAATAGATGCTATGTTGGTGGATTGATGTTGGTGAATGTTGGTGAATTTACGTCTTAAGTATTTGATAATTAATGCATATTCATTGGAATAAGTATTGAACATTTTGAGCAACATAATTCGCCTCAAACCAGTAAGTTATAAATATTTCTCCCATCATTGGTTCTTGGTTGGAAACCACATATTTCTCGTCTAAAAATTTTGGATGTGCAATATACATTCCAATTTCTATGTAACAAAAGCTATAATTAAGATGAATTTTGAAATGTGCAAACCAATAAGTGATAAATAGTTCTCTCATAATTAGTTATGGGTCGAAAATCACATATTTCTCATCTAAGAATTTTCAATGTGGAATATACATTCCAATTGCTATGTCACAGAGCTATAATTAAGATGAGTTTTGAAATGAGCTTTAAGTATATATTGGATATGAATCTCCATTGATATTTAAGAATCTAGAGCCATCATGGAAGGATATTAGTAAAGCTCAGTCTGAATTGTAAAATTGAATTAGTATTCCAACATAAGGGATATAGAATAAACAGCTAGAAAAGAAAATAAGTTAAAATGAATTATCATTGATCCTCGGACTAAATAAAATGTGAAAAAGAAGTCTAAAAAATAATTTAATCATATAACTTACTAAAGCAGTTGCCAGACACATTTACTAACCCAAATAATATAGTGATTAAGTCACATATACTAGCGGTAAATGTTCCAATAAAATTGATGTTCTAAAATAATATTATCAAACTACTAGTCACGCCTCAAGCGTTGTAGACATGTTGGTTCCAAAGATAAGAAGCCTCATAAATGAAAAGGAGCATATATTGGTAATGGTCAAAACGAGGAAATATAGTTTTTAATGATCGTCAGAAGAGATTTTAAACATGATTTAAAAAAATTCAGGTATCTGATACCATGAAGAGATCTCAATAAGTTATATCATGTATGAAATAAAATAGAACCAATAAACAAATCAACGTCAGAGTTTGCATGAAAAATATCAATTGATATGATGAATGAGAAAGAGTATCATGAAACAAAGTCTATTGAAATGTGTACACAAAAAAATGATTGACCAAATAAGAAAGAAGTAACAAAAAAAGATTGAAATTCTTGTGAAAAAGAGAAGCATTTAGACTAGTAGCCCATACACTAAAAGGTGTAAAACAAGTGGGATATAGATGAGATGTTGCACCAAAGAAAAACCAATATGAAATTGACTCTGAAGAGACATAGTCTCATGTAGTAGATGCAACTACTTTCAAATTCCTTATCATTTTGATAATAAATGATGAACTTGAATTATATGATCCATTAGAAAATGATAATCTCTAAAAAAAACTTTGAAGGATTGATGATATCAAAATCATGTTCCAAGGAACTGTAGTTATTCAAACGAATTAAAAAAGTTCACAGGATATATTAAAAAGCTTGTACATGTTAAGTCTTGAAGTACCATACTTAAAGTATAATATGAGTAAGTTATTAATCTTTTGTGATTGAAATATATGACTTCATATGACAAAAAAACCATAATAGTATGGATTACAAGGAGAATGTAAGGTCTTGAAGTACCACACAAAGAGAATGTTACAACTTCATAGATGAAAGTTTGTCACTGTTATGAAGTTTTTGAGGTAAAGAGAATCCACAAAATGATCAAATATTATAAGACTCATGCACTATCGAAGAATGGCGATGTTAATATCCTACATGTTCATTCAAGTGGAAATTAATCTGGCTTGTTCACTAAAGCGTTACCATGTGCTACTTTCAAGAAGTTAGTTCACATTATCAGATTGCGTCATCTCAAAGATCCTGAAATATGTACACATGAAGAGAACTCATTACGCGTTCCATTCTTTTTTTTTGACCATGATTTTTCCTATTGAATTTTTCTGGTAAGATCGAGATAACATCTACGGTGTTTTAAAAAAAAATTGGTATAATGAACATCAACGAAAAATGTTATGAATATTATATAGTGTCCAATGTGATTTTTTTAGATTTACCTGATTTCCAAGTTTACTTGTTCTCCAATCTCTATTTAGTTTCCAAATTATTCTCTACATGAATATATGATTCATTATGAATATATGATTCATTATGAATATATGATTCATTATGAATATATGATTCATTATGAATATATGATTCATTATGAATATATGATTCATTATGAATATATGATTCATTATGAATTGAACAAGACAACACCAATTCTTTGTTCTTGTCTTCTTACTTTTACAACAAGTAATAAAAAAATTTTAGAGACGATTATTAGTTTGAACTCTCTCCCCCCTTCCCCTTCCCTCCCAAAAAAAAGAAAAAATATAGTAAAATCAACCAAATTTTCACAAATGTTTGACATACTAACAAAGTTATATAACCAACATTACCTAGTTCGTGTCCGTGCATATATTTAAATTTTAATTAATGTAATTTAATTTATATGTATGCTTATAATATTTAATATTATAAGAAATTAAAATGATCATTTTAAAATACTATTTTGGTCGAAAAAAAAAATATTATTACTACTAGTATCATTGTGTGCTGAACTATTAAACTATAATATATTTTTATGTTGCTGTAGAACTTATGCTGTCTAAATATATGTATTTCCATCACTTCCATAAGAAAGTGACAATATTATTCATGACACAAATTAATTTGGTTATTTAACTTAAAATGTAATGTTAAATTTTATTTTCTTATGTAGTTTAAGAGTTAAATGATTTTTAGTGTACATTGACTAAAATAAGTCACTTTTGTTTTAGTAAATACAATATAGGATAAAATAGTAAAGTCCCATTATAATTTTTTTTTGAACTGATTCTTGCATTAAAATTAAATATACGAAAATAGCAAAAGTGGCTCTCAGCCCCCTTTAATACAAACCTAATAAGAAACGCATTAGAACCTAGTAGCCTTATGATGAAAAAAAAATCTAGTAGCCTTATGATGGAAAAAAAACTTAGTAGCCTTATAAAATGAAAGCCCAAACGAGCAGCCCATACTAAATTAGAAAACCCATTCCTTCAAACTAAAACGAGAATAATTAGAACCCTAGTTAGACTCCGACGAGACAGAAAAAGATCACGGGATCAAACAGAAAAGAGAGAGAACCAGAGTTGGAAAACACCTGATGTCCCATGCTAACTTTTTTAGAGTTTTTTAGAGTTTTGTATGTTTATTTTCTTTCTAATTTATTTTCATCGTGTTTGGGGGAGATGGTTTGAAAACAACTGATGCCCCAAATGTGCAATTAATTTACCAGGTTAGTGCATAGTTTTATTTGAGTAAAGAACCAAAAAAAAAAGATAAAATAAAAATTAGAAATCTAAGCGTAGTGTTATAAATAAAAAGTCTCTTGAAAACTCACAATAAAACTTCTACACTCACAATGATCAAGCTTTTCTCATCATTTGGTCACCTAATCATCACTAAAGCAGTCGGACGGCTCGTGATTTTTAACAACATTGGGATCATTGGAAAGATTATAGAAAACTCTCAACCCAAAATCTCAAAAGCTTATATCAAGGGAGAAACAAACACAATTAGAAGGTTTCAAAGCTTATATCCAAAGCTTTGACATTGAAAGATAATCAACAGTTTAGAACATCTCCAAAAAGAAACTCTATTTTGAAGTTTCTCAAACTCTATATTTGAAGTTTCAAAGTGTTTTTCTCCAAAAGCAAAACTTCAAAACTAACTTCAAAATTATTTGTATTTTACACTATGGTCCTTATATTTATTTTAGTTAATGAAAATTCATAAAACTTTTATAAATAACTAACACATATATAAAAATTACAACAATATTAATAAATAAAACTTTAAATTAAAATATAAAACTAGAAATAGAAATACATAATTAAATATTAAACTACAAATAAAATACCACATTATTCCATAAGATTATTTCCGTAATGCTCCCATATGTGATCAATTAGTGCATTTCGAAGTAAGAAATGACTCTCTTTATTTTTAATTTGTAGATTACGAGCTAAAAATTGTTGAAAACGGATATCTTTTAAAAGAAGTAAAAGAGGAAAATAAAAGATTGCTAAAAAATTTGGCTTCTATCAGTGATATTAATACTCGTGAGTACATTCGTTCTGAACAAGAAAGAATCATAAGAAAAAGACGTCAAGAACAACAAGAACAATCATCTTCGGTTACAAAAAACTTGTTTGGACAGTATTTCGAAGATTTGGGAGCTTCCAGGGCAAATTTACCAGATTATTAGTATTGTTGTAATATCTAAATTTCTATAATAATTATGTCTTTATGTACCCTTTTTTAAAAAGTTTTTAATTCAGTATGTTTTATAATATTCTTGTTGTTTAATTCTACTTTTAAAATAATATAAAACTTATTTTAATTTTTTAAAAATTTTATGGGTAAAGTTTAATTTATAGATTTGAATTTGAATATTTGTGAGATAATTTTTTTAAAGATTAAAATGATAAATAAGAAAATACTTAAGAATAATAAATAAGATATGTAAATGTAAGGATCAAATTGCAAATAAAAAGATGAAACTACCCAAAACTTCAAATTTGAAATTTTGAAGTTTCTTTTTGGAGAGCCAAAAACTCTATATTTGAAGTTATAGAGTGTGTTTTGGAGATGCTCTTACACATAACTAAAAAAAAAAAATCTTTCCTTATTGAAAAGGTAGAGGATATGAAATCATTTTGGGAAGAAATTTAATAAAAGAGGAAGATAGAAAATGAGAAAAAAAAAAGAAATTAATGTCGTTTTCCTATCCAACCAAAGCTATTGTCTGAAAGACAGTGAAACTAAAAGAGCAGAATCAAAGAGATTAGTTGATGCAGTCTCCAAACCTGCATAGAAACTGGCGGGTAAGAAGCGAGGAGGACGAAACCCATACCACTAACTATGACCTCGACGTATTTCTGTTTTTGTAGGACCATATCCTCGTGGCAGATCTTGCCGGAGTCATCTGCTGCAGCGCTCCTATCTTTCTCCCCGGCGTCGAACGCGAAGGCCTCATTCTCAAAGCCTTTTCGATACGTCTCTTCCACCTTGGTCGCTCCTAATAAAACTAAAAAGTCATGCTTTGATATGTCTATGTCCCTAATAAGTGATCGTCATCCTATAATGAGATGATTGATACAAACACTTACTCAAGTATAAAAGAGAGCAAGAAGATACCTCAAAATGTTGATTAGACGACATAAACATTTGGGTAGGTTTTGCAACGATCATTCTGTCTAAGTCTTTTTTGCGGAGATGTTGTGTAATCAAAATAACATCAACGCTATTGTATCAGAGATCCCCAGTTCGATCGACCGCTGGTACGAAACTAATATTAGATGTTGTGGTTCTAGACATATGGAAGAAAAAACAGCAACGCTATTATCACGTCCTCAAGGAGTACCTTCAAGAAGCTGGAACAATTGTGTACATAGGGTTTAGAGTAGTAAAATCCTCAAAAAGGACTAAACCTAATTATGCAAGATAAAAAGATCACTACCTGTAGCTAAGACATGGTCTAGAAACATGACAAAGCCTTCAGAGTTGTCGTGAAGAAGTTTCTCATATATAAGCTGATTCATATGAGAATAGAAACGTTAGCATTCCTGTTTATAGGAAAGAGATTATACTTTATACTTATTTAAAGAGAAACATATATATATATATATATATATATATATATATATATTTCAGACCTGTTTGCCATTGTAATCTTCCCTGTCTCAATTCATCTGAATCAATGATTACCGAGTAAGCAGGGATTATAGATGAACGAGAGTAAACCTGGATAATCGGGAAAAGACATGGTCGGATATAAAACGAATTGCATACAACAGTAATTAAACACTCAAAAGGCCTTAACTGCCTAGGTACTGCCACTGATGACTGAAGGGGTATGACACCCCATATACGAAGAACAGTCTTGATAGTGAAATTTAGGTCGAAACCCAAAGTAGAAAACACAACACAAACCCAAATGTTAGAGGAAGTACCAATTAAGGGTTTGCAAGGGGGAGACGAGTTACAGTCGTCGTAATGCTCGTCGGAAGTCGGTGAAGATGCCACCTCCAAGTGGACCGTGCGTTCACCGAGAGAATCAGCGATTGAGAGACCCAAAGCTTCACGGGAAATCCACTGTCGGTCGGGGAGAGGAGTTTCAGGCGGCGTTAGAGCAGAGTCGAGGCGAGAATCCATCGGAATTGAACCAAAGTCAACGAACGGAGCAGAGGACAAACGGTGGCTCTCAGATCTGATGAACAAGCCACAGAGAGGAAAGGCCATCGCCTGACAAAAGACCAGAGAAAAGACAGATATGCAGTGACGCCGGCGAGCTCGGGCTCCTCCGGCGTCGGAGATGGGTGAAGGAAGGTCGGCCTTGGTAATCGTGTCTGGGAGTAGCGGCGCTAGGGCGAACTCTTATTTTCTTTTGTTCTATTCTCACCAGGTCATCCTTAGGAACCGTTTTGATGCTTTATTGGATCATGATGATTGAGTGATAAGTACTTAACATGAAGAAGCCAAAGCTGATGACGTGGAGGCTGAACTGGATGCTAAGTGAGAGGAAAGCCTCTGGTTGTCGAAGAGGGTTTGCAGTTACTGATTGGAGAAGTATAAAAGGAGTAGTCTTGGCTTTTATGAAATGCATGCTTTGTATGTTGTTGTTAGTAGACGCCATGAGTCTCGGCACGGTCGCCATGAGATCGTCGTGATCAGTCATCTTCGCCATGAGAAGGTGATTGTGATCGGAATCTGCAAAGCTATCTTGTAATTGGTGTATTGAGTGATCAATAAGAAGAGTTCATAGAGTCCTGGATATCTAAACTCTATCATTGGTGCGGTGAAACGGTTTCGGATCTAACGCGATGATGATGAAGTCGGAGGAATCAGAATCGCGAGTTGAGAGAATCCATGGATTTGGCTATGGATTAGTTGAAGGTTACGGAAGTTACGGAGGTTGCGAAGGTTACGGAAGTCACGGAGTTTACAGATATGACGTGAACAGGTGCCAGACTGCTTCGTCGGGGGTCTCTGTCTTCTCCGATCATTCCACCGTTGAGAAATCGCTCAAATCTGGCTCGATGTTTCCGAGCAAACAAATGAGTGAACCTCCAGAGTCTTCGAGTTTTCATTCTCAGGTACAAGATTCATACCTAGAACAAAACCAAAGGAGTTTACCGTTAGGTTATCGATCTGAGAATGTTTTAGCTCTTGATGAGAATGTTTCGGAAAGTGTTACTCCTATGTTTGACGGAACTAATCCAGATTCTTGGATTGAGGAAGTGGAGAGGTTCTTTCGCCTTTTTAGTGATGATGAGAGAATGGGATGGGTATTTCTGTGTTTAAAAGGCCCTGCGTATAGGTGGTTTGCTCAGGAGACAGAAAGAAGGAGAATCACAGATTGGACTGATTTTAAGTGCAGAGTATTGGCTAGATTTGGCCATGTTCGAAGTTGTCCTTCAGTTGAAATGCTTGTAGAAAAAGACTCAACTTTTCACAGTGGAGTTATTCATGGAATATCAATAGAGAAGAAGATATCATCACCATTTGTGGAAGAAGTTGTTATGATGCATTTGCCTATGTTTGATGGAGCTAATCCAGAGAGTTGGAGTGTGCAAGCTGATCGGTTCTTTGTTCATTATGAAGATGATGCAAAACTTGACCTCATTTTTCTTTACTTAAAAGGCGCTGCATATAAGTGGTTTTGTTGGGTGATGAACCGAAAGAGATTCAAGGATTGGGCTGACTTTAAGCAACAATTGATGGTTCAGTTTGGTCCAGTCAAAGAATGTTTTACTTCAGTAGTAAATCAGAAAGAATCAAGTCTTGAGTCTGTTCAAGATGAAGAAGTGAACCAGAGAGAAATTATTTCTGAGATTGTTCTTGAAAGAGTAATGGTGAAGCAAACAGAAGCTGTGGTGGAAGTTTCTAGACAACTGGAAACATTGCTTGATGTACTTCCTGTGACTGATCTAGAGAAAGAAATAAGTAAGGAAACAGAATCTACAGTGGAAGAGTTGATTTTAGACGATATGCCTCGGAATTGGACAATTGTGAAGAAGATGGCATCAGTAGAAGTGGATGAAGTTTCTGTGAGCTCTGGTGACTGTCTTGTTCGTAGTTGCTTGTCCCCAGAAGTAGTGCTCAAGAAAGCCTTATGTTCAGAGGCTGCTCAAGCGCAACTACCAGAAGCCCTGGGTACAAAAGACACACTTATTGTACTTAAACAGAGAATTGATTCGTTTCAGGAGCATACACTGATGCAGCAGAATGTTAAAATCTCTTGTGTGCAACTGCTAGTTGATCACATATTCAGACAGGTGACCGGCAAGAAGGAGCAGCAGAAGTGTGTCAAAACTTGGAAATTCAAGTTCAAAACTAAGACTGTATCACAAATGGTTACGAGACAGTGGGTTCAGTTGAAAGTGAAGCCAAGTTTTAAAGAATTAAGAGACGTACGTGTTGCCCCCGTATATCTTGTCCAAGTGCAGAGATCGTCTGATGTTACCTTGTCGACTTCAGAACAAAAATACTGTGAACCAAAGAAGAAGTATAGCAAGTCTTGGCACTTCAAATACAAACTTGAAGAAGTGGAAAGGAAGAGACAAGACAATCATGTTTTATACTCTGCATATTTGGTTAATCATGGAGGTGATTTGATGAGAATGGCAGAGAAAGGAACATCGTTGAGCTTTTGGCAATCTCTTTTGTTATGTCTGTGTGTATGGGTTGAAGGGTGGATATCTTTGTGCAGAATCCCTAGTATGAGTGAGGACAAGGCGGTTGCAGAACTGTCTCAGTGGTTGACTCAAGTTATTACTCAGAATTTTGTTTTAAGAGAAATTGTTGAGTTCAGCGCTGAGAGTTGTTGTGTTCTATTTGATTTCCCACGACACACATTTGAGCAGCCGAGACTGATGAGAGGGTTTATAAGGCAGAGGTATATATTGCAGTTGAGACTGTTGTTTCAAGCACTGAAACAGTTTCTATTTGTCGAAGGAACGTCTCAGGTGAAGCATAGGTGGAAGTCTAATCAGTTAACGTCAGTTTCTGGTTTGGCGTTTAATTGGGACCAACTCGTTGCAGAGAACTGTTCCATATTGTCTACTTTTCAGAAGCCAATGCCGTCATTGAGGGATCACAATCTTTTCTCTGTGTTGCGGGAACAGAAGGGAGTTGTGTGGCTATGCGTTTGCTCTGATTTCTCAATGACAATGGCAGATACTAGACCAGAATTGCAGAGATCTCTTATCTTTTTCCTCTGTTCAAGCTTGAGGTCAAGCTTATTTTCAAGGGAAAGAGTATACACGAGAGTAATTGCTGACTTGTTGTTGGTGAAGATACTGATTTGGTGGTTTGCAATAGCAAACAAGTCTGATCTTTTCAACAGAATGGATAGAAAGCAGTGGGGAAATACAGAACCGAGTAGACTTTGGACGGTTCAAATGGTGAATCAGCGATTGCTTAAAGAGAGAGGAGCGGTGTTATTGATATATATCATCAAATATATACTGCACGTTTGGATACAACATAAGCAGAAGTGGAGGAAGAGTTACAAAACCTGGATGTTTAAATATAAAGCAAGAATCAAACAAGTGCAGGCTCTGTTGTTACATGTTGGCTGGTATATTTGGATCAGTTCTGATTTCATGTGGCATCGATGGTGAAGTAGGGACAAATCCATGTGTGTTTTGGAGATCGTTGGCTTATTAGAATGTGCATCAGCAGTTTCTTTTCTTCTTCCAAGCTTGAGGGCAAGCTTGGTTTTGTTGGGGGAAGTATTGATAAGTACTTAACATGAAGAAGCCAAAGCTGATGACGTGGAGGCTGAACTGGATGCTAAGTGAGAGGAAAGCCTCTGGTTGTTGAAGAGGGTTTGCAGTTACTGATTGGAGAAGTATAAAAGGAGTAGTCTTGGCTTTTATGAAATGCATGCTTTGTATGTTGTTGTTCGTAGACGCCATGAGTCTCGGCACGGTCGCCATGAGATCGTCGTGATCAGTCATCTTCGCCATGAGAAGGTGATTGTGATCGGAATCTGCAAAGCTATCTTGTAATTGGTGTATTGAGTGATCAATAAGAAGAGTTCATAGAGTCCTGGATATCTAAACTCTATCATTGAGCTGTCAAGACTTTAGTTTGTTCATTAGCAATGTATATATATGAGTGTTAACAGAGTTGTAGACGTTAAGTTCAAAAGAATAAAAACTTCATCTTTCATCCATTCATTTGTGTTTTTCTCAGATTCTATGTATTACCTTCATGGTTTCAGAGCTGAGGAAGTAGATCATGGACGGTAATCAAGATCCTCTTGCAGTCTCTGCACTCAACACTCACAATCTCTCACGTCGTTACCTTGAAGCTAAAGGAAGGCAACTACCTCATCTGGAAGCTTCAGTTTGAGCAGTTTCTCTCTAATCAGATGCTTTTGGGTTATGTCAATGACTTACAACAATGACCTGACCTCCTCCCACGGTTTCTGTCAGAGAAGGAGACAAGGTCGCTGAAGTTGTCAATCCAGAGTTTAATTGATGGATGAAGAAGGACCAACTCATTCTTGCGTAGATCTGTGGTACACTCTCAGAAGATGCTCTTAAGTCTGTCTATGGACTCCACACATCTCCAGAGGTATGGTTAGCTCTAGCGAAGAAATATAATTGTGTCTCTGCTACTAGGAAGTTAGATTTTCAAAGGAGGGTTCAAACCACTGTCAAAGGAAACAAAACGATGGCAGTGTATCTTGCTGAAATCAAATCTCTTTGTGATCAACTAGACTCAATAGGAGCACCCATTATTGAGCAGGAAAATAGCTATGGTGTACTAAATGGTTTAGGAAAGGAGTAAGAAGTTGTTTGTATCGTTAGAGAGCACTCAATGGATATGGTTCCCGAACCAGGGTTTGAAGATATTATCCACAAACTTACTGGTTTTCAGGACAAGTTGCAGTATTATGAACTTCCTGCAGAGATCTCTCCACGTCAGGCGTATTACATCAACATCGGTGGTTATACAGGACGAGGAAGAGGACAAAACAGAGGAGGATATCGTGGTCGTAAGTCTTACTCAACTCAAGGCCGCGGTTTTCCTCAGCAGTTTGGTCACAGTGCTACAAGAAACTCTTCCTCTACTGAAAATCAAAGACCAACATGTCAGATATGTGGAAAATATGGCCATCCTACTTACAAGTGTTACAGACAATTTGATGAGCACTTTGCATTCAATGATCCACGACCACAAGCTAATGTTCTGGCCACAGGAGAAACAACAGATACTCTGGAGCTGAGTGGTATCCAGACTGTGGCTCTTCTCATCATGTTACCAGTTTTCCTAAACACCTGGACACATCAAACGAGTATGATGGTAGTGATCGGGTTATAGTTGCGAATGGAGATTTCCTTCCAATCACTCATGTGGGCTCTGCATCTAGCCCGCCTGCAACATGTACAATTCCTTTACTTGATCTACTTGTTTGTCCAGATATAACAAAATCTTTCTTATATGTGTCTAAACTTATGGATGACTACCCATGTGAGTTTACATTTAATGCTACTACTTTGTATGTAGATGACAAGCACACCAACCGGTTCTAAGTTAGGGAAACAAAACTAAAGGGCTCTTTCGTCTGAATGATCCTTAATTTCTGTCATTCTACTCTTCAAGGCAGCAGTGTACAAGTGAGAGTGTCTAGCACATAAGGCTGGGGCATCCTAATGATCAATTTCTAAAGCGTCTATCAACAATAAAAGATATTTCCATCAATAACTTCTCAGTCATTGTGTGAATCATGTCAACTAGCAAGACATGTAAACTTCCTTTTCTAGTTCTGAGTTTAGGACCAGCAAAGTACTTGAGAAAATACACTGTGGTGTTTGGGGTCCTGTTCCTGTTGTTTCAGCTCAGGGATTTCGTTTCTATTTTGTATTCATTGACAATTGCTCAAGATATTGCTGGTTTTATCCACTTAAATCAAAGTTTGATGTCTTTTCTATCTTCAAATCCTTTCAAGCACAAGTCGAGAATCAGTATAATCTGGAGATAGCATTCTTTCAATCTGATGGTGGTGGTGAATTCATGAACAAAAGTCTTATGGATCATCTCTATGCAAGTGGAATAAAGCACCTAGTTTCTTATCCTCATACACCAGAACATATAGCAAAGCGCATAACCAGTCACATTACTAAGCTAGGATTGTCAATGCTATATCAAAGTTTCCTGCCACAGATGCTTTGAGTCGAAGCTTTCTACACAGCTTTCTCAGAACTTACTACCTAGTTCAGTAAATGAGAAGATGACAAGTCCTTTTGAGATATTGAATGGCAAAGCACCAGTGTACACAGCTCTCAGAGTTTTTGGATGTGCGTGTTACCCATATCTTCATCCTTATGCTCAGAACAAGTTTGATCCAAAGTCTCTCTTGTGTGTTTACATTAGATACAATGAAAAATACAAAGGTTATCGGTGCTATCATCCTCCTACAGGTCGTGTCTATATCAATAGACATGTACTTTTTGATGAGAACATACTTTCTTACACAGGCACATATCAACATCTTCTGCATGCTGTAACAACGTCTTTGAGCTCAGCATGGAGGCTTCAATCTCCTGCAAAAACACAATATGACGAGAGTAGAAATGACTGTGTTATTTAAGAAGATGTAGGGAAGATAGTACATGTAATGTTGCCTCAGATTGCATTTCAGCTGCCTCAGAATGGAATCACAAATGAAGATCAGAATCACCAGTCTTCCACTGAGGGTTCTTCGTCTGAGTCATCTAGTTCATCAGAGTCTACTAGTGGTTCTGTATCAGATGAAAAAGTTGTACCTGCAGATCCACCACCCCAAGCTCCTATCAATACCCACAAGATGACAACGAGTGGTAAATCTGGAGTCATGAAACCTAATCCAAGATACGCGCTGATAATAGTTAAGGGACTACCTCAACTACCAAAAAATTCTGCAGAGGCGTTGGCTCATCCTGGTTGGAATGATGCAATGATAGAAGAGATAAGCACCTGTGGTGAAACAAAAACATGGAGCTTGGTTCCTCCACCATCAGATGTAAAACCTACAGGATGCAGATGGATACACAAAGTTAAGATAAATGCTGATGGAACTTTTCAGAAACTGCGATCTAGGCTTGTAGCTAAAGGAAACGAACAAGAAGAAGGTGTCGACTTCTTGGAAACATATAGTCTGTGGGAACCGAAATTCGCACTGTCGATTTCCGTTGATTTAGGAAGGCAAGGTAAAACCTAATTTTCCCAGAGGTCCCGGATTTTTTCTAAGCCAAAAACGTCAAGCGATCAAACAGTGAGAACAAACGATATGACAATGAATTAGTAAAAATAAAAAGAGAACAAAGAGGATCTTATTCAGAATATGTGATTTGAGCGTTTACAACAGGTAAAACCTTAGCGGAAAGAGCCGTCGGCGAGTTCCTAGTTCTAATCTTGTAAGACCTGAATAACCTAGTTGAGTCGCAACTCGATAACAGTAAAACATAAATATGCCTGATTTCCCTAAGTGTTATGCTTGCTCTGAGTAAGAATTTTTGTGTGTTATATACTCCTCCCAGAGGTGGTTTATTATTTCCCCTTCTACCCTCGATCGAGTTTATCGCTTCGCGGAAATATTCTTTTTCCTTTCATCTTCATTATTATCTTCGGAAACTTAAAATTTATCTTCCGAACTTGACATTTATCTCTTCCGAACTTAACATTTATCTCTTCCTGTAAAATAAAAGATAAACCGTCATAAAGATTGGGCTCGATTTTGGGTAAAACTGCGAATGGGCTTTTAGCCGAGTTTTAGACCTTCTCGAGCCGTTTTTCGACTTAAGCATTTTTACGATTTTATCGAAATAACATTCTTGAAACGACGTTGTCCCCGAAGAGAGTTAGGATCTTTCATATAGTGCTGGCAACATTAGGTATTTAGTCAACCGTTGCCATTTTACATGATTGATACGAACTTTATACGAGGGAACAAATTCTTACGGTAAAGTTCCAACATCAATCTCTATCGAGACAAAACAAAGATGAGTTCGATCCGTTTTTGGAGGAGGGAGTTATGAGGATGGGAAGAAACTGGATTAATTGATCCAACTCTCTGAACGGGCGAGTTGGATTGCTTGAGCGACCCAACTCGCCGAACGGGCGAGTTGGTCATCTTGTTCGATTTAACTCACCCGTTTGGCGAGTTGGACTTGTCCAAATTCCCCGTTTGGCGAGTTGGAGTTGTCCAAATCGTCGAATGGGCGAGTTGGTCGGCTTGTGCGGTCCAACTCGCCCGTTTGGTGAGTTGGACGTCTTGCTCGGCCAAATTTTTTGTTCAGTGAATTGGACAACAAAGTTATTCAGTCGTTTCGTTATCTCGACGCTTGGGGATACATTTACACGAGGTCTAGAATGGACTTTTAACGCGCAAACCCTTCTTCCGAGGTCACCCGAAACTTGACTTTGATTTTCCCATTCTTTTTTTCGAGATATTATCTTTTTTTTTACAAAGAGTACGTCTCTCGGAAAGTTTCTGAAGTTGATTCCATCGCAACCGATTTTGACCCCAACAGTTAGCCCCCCAGCTCGTTAGAATCGTGATGTTCTTGCGAGCGGCTCAGGCATGTCGGGTAAGTTAGGAGGAATCCAGCGTCCGAAAGTCTGAAGGTAAAAAGGTGAATCCTCTCTTCTATAACTATAAGTATGTGGAGTGAGTTTTCAAATTCTTCACTTGCATATTTCCAAAAACTCTTTTCTAAGATTAAATGATGTTCTCCTCCTTTTCTCCCCTTGGTAAAAATTTGATTATTCTTTTTTAAATCATCTCTTCGAGGAGAAAAGCTTCCACCAAGTCTCGCCACGATCGTACTGTCCCTGGCGGCTCCAGCTCGCAACACAATGATACTGAGCCAAAGGTGGAGATCTCGACACACTCGGTTGATCCTGAGGAAGCCGAGGCATACTAGGCGGCGAGGGGAGAAGTAAAACCTCCCAGGCCTGGTACGTGGGTCCCTCCTCCGTTTCATGCTAACCCCATGGAGGGTTTTCCAAGCAGGAGCTGCCCGGATGGGCTTGCCGCCATCCGCGGCTGCTGCCAAGTTCCGGAGTTAGTTGAGTTTCGTATTCTGGAAGTTGGGAAAATTTCCGAGTCACCGCCCGAGGGTCACTTTCTGTGCCATGAGGGGTACTTAATGCAGTGCCATATGTGGTTTCCCATTACTGAAATCATGGTGCGACTTTACAACCAATTCAGGATATCAATCAGTCAGATAAACCCGTGCGGTTTACAGCATATTGTCGGGATTTTAGTGCTGAGTTACGAATTAGGTATGACCCTCGATGCCAATCATCTCAAAGCTATGCTTAAACCCAGGGGGGAAATCGGCCATAGTTCAGTTAAGGCATCGGCCGGGAATGACAATCATAACGAGTTTGTGTCGAACTATTATGACTGGCAGGAGCACTTCTTTTTTTTCGCGTTAACGATGCATCTGTAGAAGCGAATGACATCCTCATCTTTAGGAACATATGGGTTCGGAAAGTTATTCCCGATCGAGCGTCCTTTAATTTCAGTTTTGGTGAAGTTCGATCTTACATGCTTGTTTTTGTTATTGATATTTTTTTAGAGACTAATCCTCTTCCTCCTAGTCCGGAGGGTCTGAACACCGTCCAAGACTTGCTTCATGGACGTCCATTTTTTGGGCAACGTTTACCCCGAAACGGGTTCGCCAAGCTGTTGCTCTCCACCGTTCTCGGTATCAGCTGCACCTGCTGGTAGAGGAAGGGTCGGAATCGACCATGGATGGGTTCGTTCCGTGCGAGGTTCGCATGAGAAAGGAAAGGTCGAAACCTCGCAAGGACAAGCACGTCGTCGAGGACGATGCTGCCGACTAGCAGTGCTCCCTTGATAACATACTTAGAGACTATCTAAATATTCAAGTAGACGGGGCGGTGGCGAAACGAACGATATTGATGAGTTGCTCGATTTTGACTTTCCTTCGGCCGTAGATGGGTCAAGCGGGTGCCGGAGTTTACCCAGGCGTCGAGGATGGTTAACGGCGTAAGTTTTGGTCCTTGAGCCTTATTATTCACTTTAAGGATGAGCTTCTCTTGATTTTGAGATACTTTGCAGGATCTCCTTATGATGAACCGCACCCTTGATGGAAGCTGCCAAGCACGCATGGCTCAATTCAGGGCTGAGACGACTGACAAAGAGATCCCCCGTCTGAGAGATGAATTGGAGAGTTCCCGTCGTCGTGAGAGAGAGTCGGTTGCGACGGATGTCCGTCGTGCTTATAGACGAGGGAAGAGAGAGATGGCTGAAGTCATAAAGACCCTCCGTGACAAGTTCTCATGTGAATTCGAGGATCTCACGTGGGGTTATAGGGATCTTGGGGATTATCGCTAGTGTCGCGACACTGTGGGCGGATTAGACCTTACGCCGGCCCCTGACTATTCGTTTGGTGCCGAGTATGCGAGGAAAACTGGGCGCATGAACGAGAGAGATAGGGACTTCGCGATCCCTCTAATTGAGGAGAGGATTTGGTAGCAGTGGAACTCGATTCCTGTTTCTCATGATACGGTGGAGGCGAGACGGGAGCTGCCGATGCGATGGCTGAGTTGAACCAGCCAACGAATCCTCTGGACGGCAATGACTACTCGCTCGGGAGTTCGATGACCGGGTACTTTTGTTTTGCAGATTGATCTCAAGGTCGCGACTTATTGGGGAATGTGTTCCCTTGAATTATAGTATGTTTTCGTTTATCGGCCAAGTGTGGTCGTATGTAGCGGGACTGGCCAAGTGTGGCCTCAAATCCCTGCCTTTTATCAGCTTTCGTTTGAACCGTGCTTTTCATGAGAAAGGGTGTTTAAAAATACATTTGGATTTTTTTAAGTGTAGGGGAAAATTTCGAGTTGTCTTCTCGCCTTCCTCCCTTATTTGAGGATCTTCCTATTCGTTGTTCGTCCGAGATATTCGAGGAGTTTTCAAATTTTTGAGATTGTTTAGATGCGGATAAAGAGACATGCTTTCAGGATCTCATATATTTTTGATATCATGCCTTGAGACGTTGGAGACCAGTGTGTTGGGGCAAGACCTAGGTTTACTTTCGGTTTGAGGCTTTGCAATGACTAATCGGCTTTTGTTTGCCTGTTTCGATTTTAACCTGACTCTGTTCCGATTTAAAGTCCGTAATAGGTTCTCGGCTTATATGACTTGTCTGATCGGAGTCGAGCATCTCTTCGGGGACAATTTTTGAGTTTCCCGAAAGTGCTGACCAAAAATTTTGGATTTCTTTTATAGTGCGTTATTTATCCTAATCGGATGTGAGAGCACTACAAGAAATATGAGTATTGGTAGCACTTCGCGGTAGCACGAATTCACTAACTGCTATCGAAAATACCAAAATCTGATCACAATTATATCGTAGCACTAAATCCGCGCTAAGATAGAATTTCATTAAGCGGGAAAGCAAAAACAACTACTATAGCTGAAAAATTAGTTTGGAGCCAATACTTAAGCCAATTTTTTGGTTTCCTTTAACTTCTTACCGGGTAAAAAAAAACAACAATTATCCTTTTGTTATGGTTTTTATCTGTTCTTTTAAAAAAAAAAAAGAGAGTTCTTTATCTCTCGTCATTTCCCCTTTGCTCGATCTCAAGCTCCGACCACCACTCTGTGGTCTCCACTCACCGGCAGTTGAACACGGTGGCACCTCTTGTCCACTCTCAAGCCTCACCGCCGTGTCTACGCTCCTCAATCCGCCGCGCTCTCTTCACATCGCAACAGTGTCGTCGTCGTCCATTGTCTTCTAATGGTTGAAGAAGACATAACAGATTGACCAGAGCAGTTTCATTAATCGTCTGCTATAAATCTTAATCGATTCAGTCTGATTTAGACACGACGTCGTCCGTTTTCACTAGCCCTTGTTCTTCTGATTTTTCGTTTAGCCGCCGGGGAAATCATCAGAGAGAGTTGCCATGGACGCAGCTCATTACTACCTGGAAGGAAACACAGACGCAGTAGAGTTCTGTCTTCATGAGCCTTACGCGAACTTGCTTGCAGCTTCCACTTACACACTCCAAGATGGAGCCGCGGTGGCAACGGAGGCGGAAGCTTGGCTCTTGCTCAAGCTGATGCTGATGGGTTCTTGAGACTTTACAAGGTTGATGACACTGAAGACAAAGGTAATAACTTTATCGATATTGCAGTAAAGGAACACACTTGTTGGTTTGGTCTTAAGACCGATCTAACTGGTTGCTTGTAATCTGAGTTAAAAGTTTTATGCTTGAAACAGAACACACTTGTTTTTTGGTCTTATGACGGATCTAACTTATGTTTAGTTGGTTGCTTGTAAATGTTTTATGCTTGAAACAATCTGAGTTCAAAGTTCCATGCTTTGCAACAGGTTACTCTCTGAGAGAAGTTGCTGGTGAAAAAATCAGTTCATCAATGTGTCTTTATCTTGATTGGGATCTATCATCAAGTTCAATTGTAGTAGGTTTATCAGATGGCTCTGCTTCAGTTGTTTCATTCACTGATTCTAAGATCAGATCATTCACTGACACACCACCATCGCTTCTCAGATCGGTCTTCACCGGAGTGGCGTTCCTCCTCCCGCGATCTCTCTTTCATCTTCTTCTCAACTTCAGATCGCTTTCTGGGTATTTTATAAGCTCCATCAAACGTCCGCTCCTCATTTGTGGTCTGCACATTGTGGGGTTTCGAGTTCAAAGTGTTTGGAATTTGGCAATAGCTGATTGTCATTTCGACTATGCTGGACAGGTTTTGGTTTTGATCTGTGCACTTTCCTCGCCGCCAACTCAGTCTGAGCTCTTCTCATGCCGCTGCGACAGCCAGTTCCGGAAAAGCATGGTTTTGCAATGGTTGTTGGCTTCTCTGTCGGCTCCTATTCTTATTGTTGATGACTGTTTTCTTGTGATTGTTTTCTTGTAGAATATGGTCATTAGTGATGAGAAACACTTAGGCTCTGGATTAGTAAATTCCATGGGATGGGATTGGGTCTCGATTTATGCCTCTGTTCTTTAGCTTCTCTGTTTCAGTTTTCTTTTGTATAGTTTGGTTACCCTATTAATGAAAACCCTTTCTTCAAAAGTCATAAATTTAATCTTTTTTTAAGTTATAATATAATTTGTAAACTCTTTTTAAAGTTCTAAATATTTTTTAAATCTCAAACCATATATTTAGTTTTAAATCTTTAACCCTAGACCTTAGTTCACAAACTTCATATAAAACTATATCATCAAACATTAAATTTTAATTTTTAATATTTAATCAATCAAAAAACATGTAAAAATTTTGATACAAAATTTAGATTTCAAAATTTAAACTATTATATCTTATTCTTAGTGCAAAAGGTCATAAAACATATTATTTCTTATGTCCCATTTGTAAAATAATATCTTACATGATCGAAATTTCTTGAAAAATTTGTTTAGGTTTCATCTAAACATAAGAAAGTGAAAAGTGATTATACTTTTGTTTCAAGCAAATGAGATTATCTCGTGTTCATAATTTTTTTTGTTTATTTCTATCGTGTATTTTAAAAAATAATAACAAAACTCTAACATAAACTTTTAAATTTTTATTTTTTATTAAATAACTTTGGTCTTAAATTTAAAGTCAAAATCTTTTTAGTCTTAATTTATAACTTCTTAAACACAAAACTTAAATTTCAATCAAACCCTATACCCTAAACCCTAAACCCTAAACCCTAAACTCAAACAAAAACCTCAAAGATTGTGATTTTAAAATTTCCATTAAGAAGGATGATTAAGAGAAGAATGATATTTTACATGTTTAGTGTGAAATATAAGATGGAGTTTGGTGTACCTCAAATCCTAAACCCCAAAAATTAACTCCAAACCTTATATTATACTTCAAACCCTAAATCTCAAAACTTAAATTCAAACCACATCCAAATTCTATATTATACATTTCAAAATTTTAAATTGTTACTTTAAATTCAAGCAAATACACTACAACTATATGTTCTAATACCCTAAACCCCAAACTTAAACCCTACATACAAAATCAAATATTTAAACTTCAAATATATTCTAAAACTCAAATTATATACCTATTCCTAAATCTTAACCCTAATCCTTAAATATAATATCACAAATTTAAATTATAAACATCAAAGACTATATCTTAAATATACATCCTAAATCTAAACCATAAATCTAATACCCTAAACCCTAAAATTAAATCTTATATACAAAGTCATAAATTTAATCTTTTTGAAGTTAAAATATAATTTGTAAACTCTTTTTAAAGTTCTAAATATTTCTTAAATCTCAAACCATATATTTAGTTTTAAATCTTTAACCCTAGACCTTAGTTCACAAACTTCATATAAAACTATATCATCAAACATTAAATTTTAATTTTTAATATTTAGTCAATTACACAACATGTAAAAATTTTGATACAAAATTTAGATTTCAAAATTTAAACTATAATATCAAATTATTCAATGTTTTGAATAGTTTTTATAATAACTATAAATAATAAAAAGATCATCTGTATTATTTATTTTGAGCCATTGATGAGTTTAGATCAAAGGCCCAAATTTAACTCTTTTATCTATCTTCACCCTTTGTTTCTATTGGTTAGGCGCGGATCACCATTTTCACCGTTAGATTGTATCGAATCAACGCTTAAGATTAATTGTTTTTTCCATTGTTTTTAATTATTTTCTGAGATCTGAACAGATTCCGTTCTTGACACGAGAGAGAGAGAGAGAGAGAGAGAGATGGAGATGGTCGAGAGAGGAGAAGATGCGACGGCCGGCCACCACACCACCTCAATACAAAGAGACAAAACAGCAACAAACAATCTCCTCTCCGGTTATACGCTACAGTGCCGCCGTCAATTAACCGTCGCTGAGTTCTTCCGTGAGCTCCGCCGCGAGATGAAGAGCAGAGAAGAGTTTAGGTGTAGATAGAGGAAAGAAGAAGAAGAAGGGACATTGCTTTCCAGCTACTTCTGCTTGTGTAATGAGAGAGAGATTGGGGCCATGAGTGTCGGAGAAGTCACGGGTCGGGTCTTGTTAGACTTAAGTCGTTTTTTTTAATGGATCCAACCACTCACTGTGCTCCACCTCGGCAACAGCTGCGTATGATCCGTTTGATAAACGGGTCTGATAGAGATGTGTCAGAGAAGACATGGGAAGAGGCTCGTCGATCCCATCACACTCACTTCGATTCCGTCGTAGTCTTTCACCACCACTACGGTTACTTCTCTATTTGTATGTCTATGTCTCTCTCTCTATCTCTGTTTTGAATCTGTTTTTTTTTTGTTCATGGGGCAGAGCTGGTGGTCGTGAGCAGAGGAGACAATATATGGTGGTATGGAGGACTGGAATTAATTACATACATTAATCTGTTTGTATACATGTGTTAACTTGTACTGGTAACCATAGTTTTAGATTTTGTTGGTATGTTCTGTTATTATGTACATTGGAGCTCTGATCAATTGCAAATTTTGATGATTCATGTGGTAGGAGTTTGAAGCCTCAATGGAATTGGAGTCGAGAAATATAGAAGAGAAGTGATAGAGTTGGTTCAGAGGCAAGGGAAGAGATACAGATTAAAAAGTTCGATGGTGGTGGAAGAGGTTGATGCACTTGATGGCGGCGAATAGTTGGTGCCGAGATAGGATTTTTTTTATAGGTTAAGCTGGTTTAGTTTTTTTTTTAATTTCTAAACCGGGTTTGTGTGTAAACCTTAGGTTAATTATGGTTTGGTATAATGTTTTTAATTTGTTTATGGTTTAATGTATTCTTTAATTATTTGTATACTGATTTTAATTAATACAATTTAATTTTTATTTATGAATTAATTTACCATTTTATTTTTAATTAATTAAATTTTAATAAATCAATTTAATATTATTAATTATTTGATTTTTTATTATAGCGTTATATCTCTATTATTATAAATTATGTTATGGCAAAAGAAAAATGTCATACAAAACCGTATAACAGCAAAATTATAGTGTTATTAAAATATTTTAATATAACAAAAATAAAACGCTACAATATCTCTAGTTATTATAGCACACAAAAAAACGCTACAATAGGAGGGGGGTCTACCATAGCTGCGGCTGTCACGGCGTTCTTCGAAACGCTACGAAAACCCTACCATAGCGTTTTTCGGGTGCTACTAATACCGATATTTCTTGTAGTGGAGGATATGGCCTTAGGACGAATCTAGGTGTGTTTGTTTAAGACGGATAAAGTGCTCGGCGAGGCCAATTTCCGAGCGTTTCTGATTTATAGTCACGAATGAACTGGGAGTGTGTTCTCGAAAATCCAGGCCACGTCTCGCTTATTTTTTCAAAAACCTAATTTGTGTTAGTAATGTTTTAAGCATATGGGACCGGGGTTTCGTGCTTTGGTCGGGAGTCGAAATTGACTATTTGACCCATATATGTTTGTTGGAGAGTTTTTGTGGTTGGCGGATTTGTTGATGTCGGTGACGCCTTAGTCAATGTGACGAGGTTTCTTCGCTGGATAAGATAGCGTGGATTTGATCCGTTTTGAGGTAGAATGATTTTTTGCGAGTTTTCGTTTTTGGGTTTATGCGATAATCGTTTTGCTCGTATATGGATGTTTCCAAAGGTATACCAAAATTTTTCTTTGCGATATAATAGGGAATTTGCGAAATTATAATGAAGTCTTTATTGCCAATTTTTTCTTAAAATTATTGAGTATAAAGCAAATATTTTTGAATGCGGGAATATACGAGTATTTGTATATGTACCCACTATACCCCTTTTTAGAGAGGGGGATAGCTGGACTCTTCTTTCGACGAGCTTCCTATGTACCCCTTTCAAGGATCAAGCCATCTTGTAGTTCTTCTGTTTGCGCGAGCATGTTTACTCGACCGACATGTTTGTGTCCACTATGTCAGTTGCTGGGTAGACGTCTTCCGTTGGATTTTTCTTCTCCGGTGGGTTTGACGCGTCGGGCAGTGGAACTATTTGTTCTTTGGCCATTTCTTGAGTCGACGGCTGTGGGTCGTGTCTGACCGAAGTGTTTTCGGCTGGTTCCTAAGCTATCTTCGGGCATTTGGTCTTTTTCATCGCGGTGTTCGTGATTTGTCTTAGCTTGTGATCTACCGGGAAGCAACATCTCGACTGTTTCTAGCAGCCCCAAATCACGACAATCCCGTTATGAGTTGGGAATTGAATGCCAAAGTGGTAAATCGACAGAACTGCCTTCATGGCGTTTAGCCAAGGCGTGCCCATGATGACATAGTAAATGGCTGGGTGGTCGACGACAGCGAAATCGATGATCTTAGTGACTTCTTTTGCCGCAACGGGCTTTTTGATTGATCCAAGGGTCATCGACGTCGTGTTAGAGAAGTCGGTCAGAGGTTTTGGCGATGGTAGGATTTCGCTTAACTCAACGTTCATCCTTTTGGGAGTATCGCGAAAGATGACGTTGACCGTCCTTCCCGTGTCGATGAGAAACCTAGCGACCTCTAGATCTCTTATTACGAGATTGATCACGAGTGGATTGTAATGTGGCTGATCGATCCCGCCAGCCTCTTCTTCATCAAAAGTGATTGCTCCTTTCCGGGTGTCACTGGGCGTGGACCAGATCGGCGAATTTGCGCTTGTCTCAGCCTTGCGCTGATAAGATTTGATGGCCGAGATGGTATCGCTGCAATATTGCGACCCGCCGATGGTCATATTTACCGTGAGACGGTTGTTGTCGTTGCCCTTCTCGTTTGCCTTCTTCCGCGCTTTTCTCCCAATTGGTTCCCTTGGGAAAAATTCTCCGTTTGAGGAGCCATGTCGTTTTGGGGGGGGGGGACGGTCTGAGTCGCGGATGAGATCTTTCACGATGGAGACTCCGGAGAGTTCTCCAGCGAGCAGCTTCGCGGCCAACCTCACACCGAGAACTTTGCAGTTAATGGTCGAGTGTCCGCAGGCCTGGTGAAAGTCGTAGAAGACTTTTTTGTCGTAATTCGGGTTTTGGGCCCACATGTTACCCTTCGTCCGGCCTTGCTCCGACCCAGAGTTGATAGCATAATTATGCACTCCCTGGGTTTCTTCTTCTCCGTGATGGACGCTTTTGTCGTTGCGAGGGTTTCTCTTTTTTAACTTCTGATCCAAACCTGGATCCTTCGACGAATTCTTCGTCGGCTTCCACTTTTGAGACAAGACCTTCGTCTCTTCTTTGATGATGATGTAATCCGTGGCTTTGTGAAGCGCGTCCTGGATCGTACACAGCTTCTCCAAAGTTATCTACTTCCTTAACTTTGACTTGTACCAGAGCATTTTTCGAAGTGCGTCTATTGCGACTTTGTCACTTATCCCGCTGACTCTAGCCATGACAGTTTTGAACCGTTTTATGAAGTCACGGAGAGTCTCGTCCTCTCCCTGGGATAAGCTCTAGAGGTCGACATCGGAGGTTTCTCGATCTAAGAACATCACTGCTTGAGGAACTCCGAGGCAAGCTGGCGGAAACTTCCGATGGAATTTTGTCTAAGGCAAGAGAACCATTCTAGTTCTGCTCCTTGGAGGTTTTCCACGAAGAGGCGGCATTCGCCGGCGTCTCTTTCATTTTCTTTGAACCTGACTCTTCCCATCGTGACCTGAAAAGCCTGTAAGTTTGCCTTGGGATCAGTAGTATCGTCTTATGGCATCACTTTGATCTTTCCAGGATCCGAATTCCTAGTTTCGGTGATGCGAGTAGTTAAAGGTGTTTTACGAGCCTCCTCTAGCAGCAGATTGATCTCCGGTGCGGCGCTAGTAGCTTGCTGGGTTTGAGACTTTACCGCTCTAACTTTGACCACCGTTTTCATGATTGACTCTCTCAATTTGTGGCTACTGATTGACTCTCTTAATCTATGGCTACTGATTGAATCTCTCCATCTGTGGCTACTGATTGACTCTATCAATTTGAGATGTTAAAGGCTGATGACTCTCCAAATAAACCTATGGAGTTCACAAAATCAATAGAACTACAATGAATCTCTGAAGTAATCCTAAAGACCGATATTTATGCAAAGACTCTTCTTTGTTAAAAAACTGATTATTCTTTCTTAAAGATTGAAAGGTGATTTGTAAAAAGAAATATAATGAGTTCAGAATTACAAAACAATCGAAAGAAAATGAAACAATTAAAAATTTAGCCGTTGGAGCCTTTTCTGGGATTTTGGCTTCAAGTAAGCAATCTGATCCTTCTTGAACCTGAACAGTTTTAAGGGGTATGTGAGCTTCTTGGGAGTCTTCTTGATGGCTTGGAAGGTTCTGATCACGTTCAGAAAAGAATGGAAAAAGAGTTGTTGGAGTTTGAATGCCCATAACTTCAAATAAGGTGAGTATGAGTAAATGCAGTCCCTCTTATTCCTATGCTTGCTCGTCTACTGTTAGCTCATGGTATGGACACATGCATGGTTGGATTTGTCTTATGGAGGTCTTTTTCTAGGCTGAATGTCTTCTGGTCACAGTTAATTTGTTTGGTAAAGATTAAACTGAAAGATTGATCTTTCCATAAATGAATTCGGGTGGGTTGGATGTCCTATTCAAGGATCCGCCTGATCTAGTGTGGTTTGGTGCTCCTTAGGATTTTTGAGCATGCCTCAAGAAGCTGAACAAAGTATCCTGGTTTCCAGAATCGGGTTTGGTTAGTTGGTAAACCCGGATTCTCCAATTTAAGAAAGTGTAGACTGGTTTGACCGGTTTTATGGAATGGGCTGTAACTTGATATTTCCATGGCCATTTCGCTTCATTATTTAATTTTTGCAAATCTGAGACATACATATTGAAGTCTCTGATCAGTCTTCGTTCGGTCCGCTTCATGGTTGGTCCATAATCTTCTTAAAAAGGATGCACTCGCAGATAGACGAGTTGGGAAACCTCCGATTTGCAAAAAACATATCTTCCTTTTCCGAGTATATTTGATGATGATTCTAATTGGGCTTGAAACATTGTTACATATAGAATCCAGGAACATGGTTTCGTGGCAAAAGTATGGTTGGTGAGATATGAAGTTTTGAATGAACACATATTCTAGTTGGTACTTCGATAGGCTGATTGGCATCTGGTTGGCTTATGGTTCATCTACCGACGCAACACTTTTTATATAAAAGTTTGAGAACCTGTGCTAGTTCCAGGGCATCAGAGAGCTCCTGCTTTAGGTTTATTCACATGTCTGCAGCAAATACTTCATCGATTATTAAATTCTCTCTACATATTGTAAACCTAAGACAAATCGATCTCAGCCGTTTGATTGAGTTGTTCCTGAATGATGCTATTATATGCACTTTAACCTGTTAACATGATGAAGAATGAAAAATAAAAACGTTATAGGTACAATTAGGTTTCGTTGTTAACACGGTTTGGCCTATTCACAACTGGTATTATTTGTAGTGTAACATCGCAGTAATCAAATCAATCACATTCTTCATATATATCATCTACATCTGCACACAATGGGTTATCTAATTGTATGATTTATTTCTGAGTCTCTGTATCATTTATGCTCATATATAACTTCACAAAAAATCATATCTAGTTTTCTTATTAGTTGCAAGTAATTTACTAATTTAATCATCGTCCACTTCTTTTTTTTTTTTTTTTTTTTTTTTTGGCACGGGATTTATCGCTCCCAGGAATCCCTGTAGGAATTGAACCCTGGTGCCTTGGGATCCAGTTCACTTGAGTGTTACCACTAGGCTATTCTGTCCCGGCAATCATCGTCCACTTCAAATAACTATTTTTTCTTTCAACTCTTAACTTTTCTCAGACCAGAACGATGTAATCCATGTATCTCCAAGCAATAAGAATTGCAACAAGAAATTAAACCACCATGAAAAATGACAACTTGTTAAGGAAGTAAAGAAAGATGAAAGAGATGACGTCAGTTACAAAACACTAAACCTAATTCGAGTGTTAATTACTCTAGAAATAAATTAGATTCAAAATTAAAGTAAAATAGGTTTAATTTGACATTAAATTAAGAAGTCCGATACAAATTTAAATAGCATACGTAAACCTGCCATAAGGAATTAAGGCTACACAAAAATCCACCATTTACAACAAATCTGCTACTTCTTTCGCTAGACATATCCATAAAAACTTGTTTTAAATTCAAATTGGACAAACAATTATGCTGTAGAAACAAATATACTGTTTTTGAGAAAGTTTGGCGCTACTCTTTTGAAAGACTTTATTTTCTAAACATATTTAACAAATAGACTTAATCTCCGAGATATTTTTTTCAATAAATCTACCAACAATCAATTCTTAAGGGAATTATTGTAATTCAGTTTTTGTATAACTATGGACAAGTGCAATTTCAACTTGAAAATTCTAATATTTTTGTAAAATATGAGTTATTCTAGTAATTTCCATAATTTTATATAAGAAGTCAGTTTCATACGTGTCACGTTCACATTAATTCTTACTATAGTTGATTATAAAGTTACTCTTAATGAATTAAAATATTATCCAATTTTCATTATTAAAAAGTTTCATTTAGTAATTTTTAATAATTAAATTTTAATTTAATTTCCTTTTATATTCTTCCAAATAGCATCTATATAAAACGTAAAAGTTTATAAAATTTAAAATGAATTTAACAACAAAAAATATGTGGGTGATTGGTTGGACTGTAAGTAGAGGTTTTAGCTTTAATTTTTATCTACAACCATATAAATCACCAATCATGCTTTAAGTAGTTTTTAAAGATAAAGTCAAAAAAAAGAAAATGGCTGTAAAAGCCTTATTTTCTAAAGCCAAAATATATTGATGTAAGAATATTTTTCTTTTTTATATTTTTTCCATTTAATTTCTACAGCTAAGTCAATTACAGCTACATAAAAGAATTCTACAGACTAAATTCTACAGTAAAATTTCTACAGCTACACTCGAACGAATCGACCCCATATATACGTAATGTTATTTTATAAAAAAGGAAAGTTCACAGATATATAGTTTAAAACATAATCTTAAGATCCTCCATTTAAAACATAATCTTAAGAAACTTAATATATATTTTCAAAGTAATAAATAATTTATGTATATCTATTTCTTTTCTTAGATAATTATAAAATAACATAAATCGAGATATTTTTTGTTAACTACAACTATTGTATATTTATTATAATTTGATGTTTTACTCATTTTTACATAATAGTTACTTTAACTTTTAAATTTATCAACATTTATTTTTTTTTCTTTTTTCCTAATATTTAGTTTGGTATTTAATTTTCATTTTTTCATTATATTTGTATAGCCTAATATTTATGTTAAATACCCAATATTAGGAAAATCAAAAGTCTAACTAAAATAATAATAGATGCAAAGCATATCCAAATAATAACCAAACACAAAATATATATAAGCACATTTTAACTAAATAACACAATATTATTTAAAGTAAATTCTAATTCTAAGTTATAAAATAATTTAAAGTAAGAAAATATTAAGTAATTATTATAATAAATTTAGTTTATAAATATTAGGACGGGATAATCATCTAGTAACACAATAAATTTGTTTCACTTTAGACTTTAGTAAACTTCTCTTTTTTCAGTATTACATATATTTTCAAAAGGGAAGTTTTTAAAGCGGAACAAATAATACTAATCCTAATTATTGACAGATTATAATACATACACTGGGATCCTTATAATCTGGTCATGGATCGCAATTGATTCAACGTGCAAGCAACTGCCAAACGCGTTTTGGAGGAAAAACCGTGACACCGAAATACCGTTAATGCATACGAACAGACTATAGAACGTGCATGGATGATGGACCAATTAGCCATAATATATTCTCAGAGTATTATATTTTATTTGTTATCATCATGAGAGCATAATCTCAAGAATATGCGCTCCAATAAAGTTCGTTGTACATGATTTGTAACGTGACATATCACATAATACGTAAACTTAATGGGAAAATATTCAGGGATTTGATTTATTAATTAAAAAACAAAAGCAAGTAAAAGTAACATCTTTTTATAATGTCAGAAAAGAACGTCTTTTAGCAACACGACTAAAAACACTTGAGAAAATGAATAACATGCATCATTGATATAGGCGATGGTTATGTGTCTTATGGAGAATTATTGTATAAACGGACGTCTAAGATGATTTTTTTTTACACCTAGACCAACTTTTCAAAGATGAAAAATTGTTTTGTTTATACCCGACTTACCGACTAGGTGGACGCCTAGACACCGTTTAAACTAATTTTTAAAACACTAAGAAGCATCAACCTCTATCAAAAACCCTTACTAGGATACAACATCACCTTTTTGTTTCAAAATAATCAAGAAAATATTGAATCCTAAAATTCACTTAGAAATAGGGTTTACGTTTTCGGTAACTTGCTTAAGAGGTTAGTCAAAAGAGGAAAGCACAAGCTATGGTCACTATGGAAAGTGTATGCTTTTATTGATAATATGCCTAAGAGCAGCTGATAAATACAGAGGATATTTAAGAACAAGAGAGTATGAATGTATTGAAACTATAGTTTTGCTATCAGAAAATTGGATCCCCTTTTCTTGGCCTTCCCTTCCTCTTTTATAGGTTTTCGGAAGGGAACTATAATGGTGACGTGATCTCCGGCGTGGATCATGCGTCTTTATGGTGTTCGTTATTCTTTTTATGCCCTTACATTTTTCTTTGACCCGCCGAGCTTGGTGTGTGAGGATCTCTAAGCTCGGGGTAGGTCTTGATCTTTTAAGGTCCAATGATAATTCTTGGGCCTTAACTTGGGCTTATTATGTCTGGGTTGAGATATCAAACTGAAACTGGAGCGGGGTGAAACCCAACTCAAACAATATCCCCCCAGAATCCGGCGTGTCTCATGTCATCAGGTGAGTCGGGTATTGAATCCAACTTGGATGGTTTTTTAGGATGCCAGCCTATGTTTTTCAGCACCTGGTTTGAGATTCAAAGTTGAAGAATATATGACAAGATTTGATTGAAATAAATCAAGGGATTCAGATTTCCCTCCTTTGAAAATGAATAGTCCATAAAGTGGTAGTCATTTCCTTTCGTGTCTCCCGATTTTGAAATATAATTTGCATGCTTCCCTTCTTTATTAATATTATTGTTTTTTGGAGAAAACCGTAAAGTTTTGCTTTCTCGTCTTCTTATTCCTATGTCCTATACGGATCTCTGACTGTTCGACGTTTCTAGTTTTTCTTTCTTCTGTAGTATTTGGGTTCCTTTTCTTGTTTGTTACCGAATGTCGGAACCGTTGTCTCTGGTTTGGTTATTATTTCGATTGTTCGACTTCTAAGTTTTTTTTTGCACAAGGGGTTGTTCCGTTACTGACCGTCTTCAATGATTTTCTTTCATAGTTTTGATACTATAAATCCATCTTTGTTTGCACTCGTTTCCTTGTAAATCTGTTTCTCACTCTAGGAAATTCTTTTAATTGCTAGTTTTGATTTTCTTAAACTGATTTCTGGTGCTTTTGATGTAGTTTATATTAAAAATGGTGTGTCCAAGCGGTAGAGTCTGTTCGGAAGAGAGAAGCAATGAGGAAGGCTGCTCAAGATGAGGCAGCTTAGAGGGCGGCCTCTGTTGTTGGGGCCAATGTGTTTAGTGAGCCGCCTATCCTTCCTGAAAATGACGATTTTGGTTCTAACCCTCCAATGGATATCGTGGCGTCAGGTGTCCCTGGGGAAAATCTTGGATCTTCCGGTGCTGGAGGATTTATTGTAATTGTGGCTCCGACATTACCTGACAGTGTGTGGGTTAAAGTTTATATTAAAGCAGACAATCTATCAAATTAACCCTACAAACTATTCTTGCCACGAGAGGTCTAATTGTAGTACTTAGGGATTGAATCCACAGAGAGTGAGGGCAAACAATAGATTTCTGAGTTCTAAAAGTTAAGCTAGACAAGCTATAAATAGCAGGTTTGTTTGAAGGTATTATTCCAAAAAGGAAATTGTCAAAATAAGTTAACTGATTCAAAGATGAAAAGATAGATCTAGGGTTTAAGACAAGTGAATTATAGTGGATAAGATGCAGGAAATTATTAGTATGCAAGGAACTTAATCACAATCCGATCCCCTCTCGTTCCCACTCTCGTATGCGAACAGAGGAGTCGCCCGTCGATTGATGGCTAAGGCAGAGTGTCGATCGATGGTTATCGGACATGAAGTTCGTCTGCTAGGTTAATTAAACCAGCTATCGCATGCATCTAACAACCTAGCTCAATGGAATTGATTATGGGACATAACCTACTCACATAGTTGTCTATGTCCCATGTTCAAGTTTTTAGTTAGCTACTCTAGAACACAAGTATTAAACATAATTCCAAAGATGGATATCTCTTCATCCTTGTAATCCTATTTTTGGGCTAATTCATCAATACCATAATGAACCCTAAATCTAACAAGAGAATTACTCTAACATAATCATAGAAAGCATGATAAATTAAATAATATAATGCATAGAATAGATAATGGGTTCCAATACAAATCTCTGAAGTAGTTCAAATCTTCTCCCCAAAACTACTAAGAAAACTAAAAGCTGCAAATAGTACTTTGCTATGAAATCGTTGTGTGTTTGTGCCTAAACAATGGCAAGACCTTTATAAACTAGGTTAAAACTCGTTCAGGGGAATTCATGTAATTTATCTTGACATGGACTTGAAGTCAGCCAATGACTCAGCGAATAAACCGTCGATCGACATCCAATGTGCACCGTAGATCGATGGTCAAGCTTGACCTCGACTCTGACTTAGCTGATTGTGAACATCTACTCGATATCTTCTCTAAATGCTCTAACAAGCTCTGTTACCTCCATAATGCTCCAAAACGTACCTTAACCTGAAAAGAACTAAAATACAGTCTAGGCTTACATAGCAAACTCCAAATAGGATTCAAATGATAGTCTTATCAAATCCCCCATACTTAACCTCTTGCTTTTCCTCAAGTAAAACAAAGGTTGCTTGTGAAGAGGTTTGAAAAGCGGGGACTCACATAATACATAAGCTTGATTACACCCTACTATATCGCAACCACATCGAATAATGTTATCAAAGAGAAACTTTATATTTTTTATCCTAGTATAACAACCAAATTCATTCTATCAAAAACTCAACAAAAACTGATTTGACTCACCCTTCTACGGATCTAATTTCTTTGCATAAAACTAAAGTGCCAACTTTACCTTGGGAGTATTTATCAAATGACACATGGACTCAATTCCTGCAAACCTGCATGCATAGGTATAAAGCCTTTCATGATCCCTTTCTTTCCTCTTTTCTTTCAGAATCTTTTGAATCTCAAATTCAATGGACAATGAAGCAGCTACAGTTCATCTTGCCATCTCATTTTCAAATTTTTTTAATACAAAGTTGTAGGCGAATAATGGGGTCGTCTGTAATGTACCTACCCCTCGCTTCCAACAATGTGTGATCATTCCTTTTGAATTAGAATAATGTGGTCATCCGTAATGTACCCCTCTGCATTTCAGGAAATCATCTCAATCTTTTCTATTATAGATCCTGAAGAGAAAGAGAGAAGGGAAATAAAAAATACACAGACTAATACCTTACAGACTTGCATAAGGAATCCGATCAAATTAAAACTTACTACACAGTGGGTTGCCTCCCACTCAACGTTTGGTTATAGTCTTAACCTCGACATTTTGACTTCTGGACTAGGAAGGTGAGTCATAAAACCAATGTGGAAAAAGCAAGTATCTACATACTCTCTGCTCGTCCCAAACCAAGCACCAATAAAACCTCGTACAGTCCCATCTGCTATTGCTTGCGGATTTTCCATCTTCCTATGAGCAAATGCCAATCTGCCCATCTCTTCTTCAAGTGCTTGAATTCATCCCGTCAGCATGTTAAGTCTGGCATATGTGGGCTCTGAAATATCCTCCAAACTCTGGTTGATACTACCCTTCATCAAGTCTTGAGAAAGGTAAACTCCATCAAGCTTGTGTTCTAAGATCTCTTGTGTTACCATCTCTAGTCTCTGCCTAGATGCTACGTTGTGACTATCGATCGATGGCCAATTGTTGCCATTGATCGATACTGAACTGACTGCCTCACCCGATGTTTGATTTCTTAAGAGATTCCCTGATCCATTGGCCATAGCAAGTACGTCAGAAATATCGTCCTTGAACACATTGAGAATCCTTCCATCCATTGTCCGTGCATATCCATCTGGGTCTCTCATGATTCCAAACTCATATGGTCTGAGGTAGCCATAATCATCATCGTATCCTATCGGGTCGTCGTCGATCGACGGTATGGAGTCACCGTCGATCGATTCTTCATTCCAGCTTCCAGAGGATCCCCTGAAGTTTCCAGTCTCTTCGAGTGCAAAGGAATGGTAATCGAATGCTTCTTATTCAAGGTAAGAATCATCGTACTCTTGGTTGTTGGGTTCTGGTATCCTCTCATGGTATTGTTTCCCTATGTAAACTATCTCTTTTTGACTTTCTTTGTTGTTCTGATATGTGGCATAACCGTCGACCGATGGTGGGCAGTGAGCGTCGGTAGATGCCAAAGGGTGGGGTCCATGCTGGTTCTTGTTGAAGGGACTGTCGACCGATGCCAAGGGTTGGGTTTTGATCGATGGTTTATCTGCATGCTCATCATCTTGATCGTATATGCAGAAGCATGTATCAATCAAACTTGGATCATCACCCAATTCTATCTGAGTAGCCTTGTTCTTGACTTTACTATGTTCATAAAAGTTGTATGGATCAATCAAGGATAGATACAATCTATTTGTCTTCATGTCACAGATAGCTCCCACGTATGCCATGAACATTATTCCAAGGAGTAAGGAAGAGTTCCAGTCAATCTTTATATCCATCACATGGAAGTCTACTGGAACTAAGGCATTGTGAATCTGCATTGGGACGTCTCTGGCTATTTCTCATGAATTCACTTTGGAGTAATCCAAAAAGGTGAATGAATCACTAGAAATCTCCACTTTCAGGCTTAGCTTCTCTGCCATCACTCTAGACATGATGCTAACTGCTGATCTAGTATCGCAGAGGGCGTTAGGATACTCGTGACCTTTGACAAAACATGGGATCACAAATTTCCCAGAGTCACTTTTCTTCTTGAGAGTAGTCCTCTGCTTCATCTTTTTCTAAGGTCATTGAACATGCGCTCTATGTCCTTTTATGTTTCCTTGGATTTCCTGAAAAACATCCACAATCTATGAGTATAATATGCTTAATCAAATGGAGTTATAAAGAAATTTTAAAAACTCTTTTGGAAAGTCATCCATCTCTTTGTTAGTTGCTTCTCTGTTTGGAATATTTTGCTTCCTTCTTGAGTGTCTTTCTGTTGCCATGGGTTCAGGTGTAATGGCGTTCTGTTCCTGATTCTCCATCCTCGAAGGTCTGACAAATAAGCTGACACTCAGACTTGGTAATCGTATCAGTTATGTTGTTGGGGACTGTCGATCGACGCTTGCTTCTCGACGTCGATCGACTTTGGAAGATTCACACGAGGCAACCAATTCTGCAGGTTTTGTCGATTGATGGTCAGGTTCGGGTGTCGATCGACACCAATGCGAACTGCCGAAAGACATAACATGTTCTACAAGAAAATCTCCTTCTTGCACCTGTTCTCTCTTCACTTCTTTCCAAAAGCCTTCACCTATCAATGCATTGACATGGTGTTTCTAACTAGCTTCCCCTCTCTCCTTAATCAAGGCCTCATGTCTCTGAATGACTTCACTTGTTTGGACCGCTTGATTCTCCAACTTCTTGACATGAGTATTGAGGTTCTCAAACTTGGTGTTGAGGTTTGTGTATAGCAAATATATATTCCCATTGAAGTTCATAATCATCTGTTGTTGCTACTCCATTATCCTATCAACCATAGCTTCCAATTTGCTCTCCTGAGGCTTCTGCTGCTGCGAATTCTGATTGTAGTTACTCTTGTTGCCACCATAGGAGTTCCTGTTGTAGTCTGGATTTCCTGGTCTCTGATAACCGTTTCCACAAAAAAAATTCATATCCTCTTCCTCGTCTTCTTCTTCCAGGGCTTTCATTTCTTACTTCTTGAGAAATTTCTGAACATTGTCCAACTTTGCCTTGACTTCATCTATTTGCTTCCTGCTCAAAGATGGAGCTGATTCCTTCCTCTCATAGTCAGTGTTCTTGGTGCTATTGCTAGACGTCAAGTTCTCAATAAGCCTTGTTGCTTCTTCTGGACTCCTAGTGCTGAAATTTCCTTCACTAGCTGTGTCTAAAGCCATCTGGTATTGCAGATTAATACTTCTGAAGAAAGTGCTAAATAGCTGCATTTCATTGAAACCGTGGTGTGGACAGTCTCTCTGGTAGGACTTGAATCTGAACCAAAAGCTTCTGAAAGATTCCCTAGGCTCCTGTGTAAATGTAGCGATCCTGCTCCTCAAGTCTTTTACTAGCGCATCATCAAATAAATTACGTAAGAATGCATTCTTGATGTATGTCCAGGATGTCAGAGATCCTGGTAGTAGTTTCTTAAGCCACCGCGAAGCATCTCCAGTAAGTGAGTACTTTTAGAGCTTGCAGAATAAATAGTCCTCATGGAATCCATTGGCCTTAATAGCAGATACTAGATCCTCAAATTGCTACAGGTGATCCATTAGGTTATCATGTCGCAATCCATGGTAGGGTTTCTGCACAACAAGTGCGAAGAAGGATAATTTGATCTCAAAATCATTCAAAAAGCTGGAGGACTAATAGCGGATCTATTAGCATAGAGCTGATCTGGATGATTGTAGTCTGCCAGTGTGTGTTGAGCAGCTTGGACATCAGCTTCAGGTTAAGCTTCTGTAGCGTATACTTCTGGTTTAGGGATTACAGCTCCATGTTTGTCAATTCTATGACATGTTGCATTATCCAGATGACCTTCAAGGTCATACAGGTCTCCTCTCTCTTCTCGAACCACAACTAAAGTCGCAACCATCTTTTGCGAACTACCGTCGATCGATGCCGAATGGGTATTGTCGATAGATGTTGGTGCGTGAGTGTCGATCGGCGGTTGAGTGCTACTGTCGATAGTTGCTAGTCATTTCTGTTTGCGGATGGAATGTTTGATTGCAACGAGGTCTAAGAAGAGTAATTCCTTGTTCTTTTTGCTTCTAGTACTGCTGGGCATGCACCTGAAAGATAAGAAAATGAAATTGTCAGTAACTTGCAATAAAAGAAAAAGCCTAGACTAAACCCTAGAAAATAAATCTAATGGAGATCCTTGCTCCCCGGCAACGACGCCAAATTTGACAGCATGCGTGTTAAGGTTTATATTAAAGCAGACAATCTATCAAATTAGCCATATGAACTACTCTTGCGAACAGAAGTCTAATTTTAGTACTTAGGGATTGAATCCATAAAGAGCGATGGCACACAACAGATTTCTGAGGTCTAAAATTTAAGCTAGGCAAGCTATAAATAGGAGGTTTGTTTGATGGTTTTTTCCAAATTTTTTTTTTCTAAATAAGTTAATTGATTCAAGTATGGAAAAGATAGATCTAGGGTTCTAGACACGTATATTATAGTGGATAGGATGCAGAGAATTATGAATATGCAAGGACTTTAATCACAATCTGACCCCCTCTCGTTCCAACTCTCGTATACGAACAGAGGAATCGACCGTCGATCGATGGCTAAGGTCGAGTGTCGATCGATGGTTATCGGACATGAAGTTAGTCCGCTAGGTTAATTAAACTAGCTCTCGCATGTATTTAAAAACTTAGCTTAATGGAATTAATTCTGGCACATAACTTACTCTCATAGTTGTCTATGTCATAGGTCAGGTTTCTATAGCTACTCTAGAATACATGCATTAAAAAAATACAAAGATGGATATCTCTTCATCCTCGCGATTCTATTTTTGGGCTAATTCATCAATACTATAATGAACCTTAAATCTAACAAGAGAATTACTCAGACATAATCATAGAAAGTATGATAAACTGAATAATATAATACATAGAATAAATAACGGGGTTCCAATACAAATCTCTGAAGGCGTTCAGATCTTCTTCCCAAAACTACTAAGAAAACTAAAAGCTGTAAATAATACTTTGCTATGAAATCTCTTTTTGTTTGTGCCTAAAGAATGACAAGACCTATATAAACTAGGTCAAAACTCGTTCAGGAGATTTCTTGTATTTTGTCTTGACTTGGGCTTGAAGTTGGCCAATGACTCTGCGAGTAGAGCGTCGATCGACAGCAAGTGTGCAGTTTTGATCGATGGTCAGGCTAGACCTCGACTCTTACTTAGTTGTTCGTGAACAGCTATTCGATATCTTCTCTAAATGCTCTAACAAGCTTTGTTACCTCCATAATTCTTCAAAACGTACCTTGACCTGAAAAGACTCTAAAATACAGTCTAGACATACATAGCAAACTCCAAATAGGGTCCAAATGATAGTTTTAAACTGGTAAATAACAAGATATATCATTACCTTAGTGATATTGTTGTTGCGGTTGTGGTTTTGATGGTGCCATCTTTTGAATCCACTGATGTTGGTGTTCTAGTATTGTGGTTGTGGATTTGATGGGGCGCCTCACTTTCTCTGGTGCTTCCTCCTCCTCCATCTTCCAGAGGTTCGCTCCCAAAATCTATCCCGAGGGATGCTGCTTTAGAAACTTCTCGGTGTCCTTCTGATGGTAAAGATTGCAGGCTCGAACCTTCTCGTAGGTCACTGAGGGATTCTCCGAGGCCTTCAAATGTGCCTTCTTCCTATGATAGGAGAAATGGTGGGGTTTATAGATTGACCTCATGAAGCGTTTTGCTCTTGAGTTTGGGAGTCGGGATCTGATTGTTTTAAAGAGACCTAAGACAGAAGACAAGTGTACTCTCGGGCTGGCATGCTGTCCTCTACCCGGAGGGGCCATTATGCCATGTATTTTGAGTTTTAGGTAACACTACCTTGTCTGACGATGGGAAGGCTTGTGTGAACCTTCATCGTGAGATCCGTCTTAACGGGGATCTTAGCCTTTTGAAAGAGATGTTCCGGAACAATGACTCCTAAGAAGGAGTATGCTGATGTAATGTGTTGGTAAAGTGTTTTTTTTCTTATATTCTCTTACATTAAGTGACTGTATAGCCTTTGTGACTGACACCTAGGTTTTTGCAGTACATGAAATGGGTGAACCACAACCGAGTGCAGTATGAACGCAATATTTGGAAAGCTCGGAAAATGACAGCCGGGACAGAGAATTAGACTCTCCATTGTAAGGATGCGCTCAATGCGGAGCATGCTAAGAACCAGGAGGTGTCCACCCGGAATGTAGTTTATATTCCAAAAATCGGTAACCGCAAAGGAAATGATTACGACGCTACAAATGCTTTGCTTTCCAAGGGAGAAAATCAAATCCCTTAATTTAGATCAACCAAATCTTGCAACTAATTCACCAAACTGTAATCTCAAACCGGGTTTTGAAACTAATAAACCACCAGTCTCAAATACATCATCCAACTCGGAATCGCCTCCCTACCTTTTAGATGACATGAGACACGCTGGACTCTTGGGAGGGGGGGAAGGGGGCTATTGTTGGAGGCGTATTTCACCCCTCTCCAAACCCGGTCCAAGAACCTGGTCTAGTACCACTAAATCCGAGAAGAAGAAAATAGGTCCACAAAGGTCAAAGGCCCATCAGGAGCTGAGCGAATAATCCAAGCTGAGCTAAGGCGGTCAAACCAAAGCGTAAAGAAGATCAAGACATTAAAGACGATCATAAAGGCACCTGACTCGCCAGGGATCACGTCGCCGCTATGATCGACCTTTGAGCACCTATAGAAGAAGAGCCAAGGAGAAGAAATCCCGATTTCTAGTTATCATACCTATAGTCTGAATACTTTTGTATTTTTTTTGTTCATTGATACTCTCTTGGGTCATCATAGCTGTATGAGATGACATTATTAATAATATACACGTTTTTAATACAAGATCACTAGTTACTTATTCAACATGTTAACATAAACCCTAATTTATGAGTTGGATTTTAAAATTCAGAATGCTCCAGATATAACCGCTGGATTAACATGACCCCCTAAAAAAATTTCTCCTACATAAACCGCCACGGAAAATGCAAGCCATATACCATAATGTGTGGCTGGTCCATCTCAGGTTAGCTTCATGTAAGCCAGACCGGAGCCTTGACCAGCAAATACGAATATAACCATGGAGGAAGCTCAACGAAAGACACTCTGATCGCATCTGGACAGTTAACTTCTCACGGCGTTCCAGTCGCAATTATGTTGATTAGGGTTGGACATTTTACCGGTTAAATTTGATTTGGTTTGTTATTCGTTTTTATTTGATCCGAGAAATTTGATTTTCGTTAAGTATTGGAGCAAAGCAAATACTTCAAGTTAATATTCATTAAAAACAACGAAATCATAAATACTAAATTTTAAAAAGACAGTCATACGCTCTGCTCTAGCATATATACATGTATATCTAGAGTAAATTTAAAATTTATTATACAATTATTATTTAACATATACTTTAATAAATTCTATTCACACTATTACTTATAAAAATACTAAATCGAGAAAGGAAAATATAATGTTTATGACACCTATATGTTTTTCTTAAGTTTTGTCTTTTTAATTTTCTTAACTAATTTTAAAATTTACGATACATATAGTTCCATTGCTTCTTTATATATATATATGGGCAAATCTCTCAAATAACACATTTTAAAATTTTTTTCATAAAAATAAACTTCAAAAACAAAAATGACCAAACTAGACTTTTTTATTTTTTTAAAATTAATATTTTTATTTAGTTTTTCAATTTTAAACCTCACCCCTAAAACCCCACCCCATAACTCTAAACCCTAAGTCTAGATTAGTTAACCCAAGGGGTATAAACGTATATTTACCCTCAAAATCCCACTCCAAAAAAGTTATTTTTGTCATTTTTTATTTTAATGTTTATTTTTGCGACAAAAATTTTTTTAGGTCTACCTTAGGGTATTTCTCTATATATATAATGTAAACTAAGAAGCAAATGACAAATAATGAAAATAATAATAGTATTGTTCCGTGTCCACTTCTAGTGCTGATAGCCGTTGTTTCAAAAAAAAAAGTTCTTAATTTTCTTTTGTTTGTTTCTCATTGTTTATATTGTTAAGGTGGGAGTGCCACTTGTGCGTTCGAGAACCGTTCAAGACTGAGATTAGTGTTTTACGGTGGGCCCCAGCTTTAGAGTGATCGAACGGTGATTAGCTAATCTAGACTAGTTAATAGCTTAATTACAATTTATTTAGAACTTAACCCGTTTTCTCGCTTTCTATAAATAAACGTCATGGCTCGCAGTAGAAGACCACGCGCTTTACTTATCGTTCTGCAAGATTGTTCAGTTCTTAAAACAATTCCAAGGTGCGACTTTTTTTTTTGCTTCTTAGATCTCAAACTTTTTTGTTCGTTTTTATCTTTTATGCATTAGGTTGAAGATGGTTGATGGATATATATATATGTGATTTGTTGATTAATCGTAGTAGAATCTTGATTTTGATGTTAAATCTTTGAGTCATATATGATCATCACTAGCTAAGAATCAAAGAACTCGAGTCACAGAATCTTGATTTTGTGTTCTTGAATTGCTCTGTTGTTAGATGAGTGAGAATCAATCTGGGAAGCTTCAGAAGCAAACTCCACGTTTAAACGAGAGGATCCTCTCATCTTTATCTAAGAGATCGGTTGCTGCCCATCCATGGCATGATCTTGAAATCGGTAATGAATCATTAATGACTAGATTAAGAATCAATATATAAAAATATATTATGTTTTGAGCCTTGGTGTCTTTTTAACTATAAATTATTTTTGGGAAAATGAAAAATTGCTGCAGGACCTGGAGCTCCAGTGATTTTCAATGTGGTAAGTCTTATGCTTGATGATGTGATGATAATGCATTAATGGTAAGATCACAAAAGATAATCTGAAATGAATCATTTGTGGTTTTTGAATGAAACCAGGTTGTTGAGATCTCAAAGGGTAGCAAGGTCAAATATGAACTTGACAAAAAGACAGGACTAATCAAGGTAAAAAAGATCAAACCTGGATTAAGAAGTGAGGATGGTCTAGTACTGTTAAGAAAATGTAAACTCTAACAATTTGATTTTGTCATCTCAGGTTGATCGGATCCTTTATTCATCAGTTGTGTATCCTCATAACTATGGTTTTATTCCCCGCACATTATGCGAAGACAATGACCCTTTGGATGTGCTAGTCATCATGCAGGTTTTAAGTCTTATCTTCACCATAAATACACACACAAATAAATAAATCATATGTATCAATATATTCTTAACGAGATTGAATGATTATATGTATGCAGGAGCCTGTGCTTCCAGGTTGTTTTCTGCGTGCCCGAGCAATTGGACTAATGCCCATGATTGATCAAGTAACATCCATATCTCTGTTTTATAAAATTTTAAAATCCTTTTGGTCATAATTTTTGTAAGCAACCTGAGTAACTATTGAGTATTTTGGTCTTGTAAAAAGGGAGAAAAAGATGACAAGATCATTGCGGTATGTGTTGATGATCCTGAGTATAAGCATTACACTGACATCAAAGAACTTCCTCCTCATCGTCTCACTGAAATCCGGCGATTCTTTGAAGATTGTATGCTTAATATTTTCATTTTATTTAATCTTTCATTTTTCTCGTTACGAAATAAACCATTGTTTTTTTTGCTATAACTTTAACCAAAAAATCTTACAGACAAGAAGAATGAGAACAAGGAAGTTGCTGTAAATGATTTTCTACCTAATGGTCCTGCTGTTGAAGCCATTCAGTACTCAATGTAAACGTTTTTTTTTTTAAATATTTTCTTCAATTTTTTCATATTTTATATATGCGTTGTGAAAAATAATGTTTTGACAAATCTTGTTCTTGAAATCACCACAGGGACCTTTACGCTGAGTACGTTCTTCACACCCTGAGGAGATAAAGAGGAGGGGGCATTCTTCAAGAACATTCTTGCCAAGAAAAGCAAGAATTTGTCTGATATTTGGATTTTGAATAAAGCACGTGTTTCTAAAAGTGGTCTGATATTTTGTCTTCAAAGCTTCTTTGTTGTTGTTTTCTTCTGAGGATCTTTTGTCTGAACATTAATCCCAGTTAAGATTTGTTTCTTGTCTTGTTTTTTAAATCCTTTTATAGTTTCGATTTCGTTCCAATGAAACCAGATTTTTTTTTAATTAATATAAACGAATGTGTCGCTATCACTTTAGCATGCGCTTGATGAACGCTCAATGGTTTGACCGTTTGGTCCAGTGTGTTATACAAGTGGTGGTTTGTGTTATATAGGAGCCACTGAGCGTAAGCCATCATTTGTTCCTATATGTCATACACGAGGTGATGTGCGTTATACAAGGTAGATAAATCAAGAGGGAGCCGTTAGTCGAAGATAGAAATTCAAAAATTTATGAGGATTTGCCAGTTGGCAAACATGAAAAAATTAGGAAGATTTATGCTTATCACAAGATATACAGAGTTGAGTATATATAGGAGATTAGGTATTTCGACTAGGGTACTATTTTTGAGAGATATTACAAGATCTAGAGGTTGTTCTAGACTGCGTGTTCTTTGTGCAATTTGTGAGAGTTTCTCAACCACAGGGCAATTGGATAGATTAAGAATTGGTATGTCTCTTGTCAAGTGTGACGTTGAATAAATCGAATTAAACAGATCTAGAAAAATTGTTTAAGTAATTCTTAATATACAAGTTTCACTTTTTCTTGGAAATTACTCTTGTTCCTTGTTATTGGTTCCTGCTAGATCTTTCATTTGGTATCAGAGCAAGTCACCTCTATAGACTTGTAATCTATTCATATGTTGAGATCCTGCGACTATCATGGAAACCATGAAGTAACTTGTAGCTTTACAAAAACCAATTTGTTGGATGAAGATAACTTTAGTCATTGGAAAGCTATGATGCATCATATCATCAGAGGCATATATGAGAATGCTTGGACTGCAGTTGAACAAGGATGGACCGCACCTACAATAATTATGGATGATAAGATGGTTGCTCCTAAACCCAAGGAAAGGTGGACTGACTCTGATAAAGTTGCTTCTAAGTTCAACTCCAAGGCTCTCACCACAATCTTTTCTGTTGTTGATCTCGATCAGTTTAAATTCATACAAGGGTGTGAATCAGCAAAGGAAGCATGGGATACTCTGATCAATCATTTTGAAGAAAATACTAGTGTGAGACGAACAAAGATAGATCATCTGGCATCAAGATCTGAAAACTTACGAATGGAGGGAGATGAATCTATTGGAAGTTTCATATCCAAAATCAGCTCTATTGCCAACGAAGCTTCAGTGCTTGGGAAGAAATACAATGAGAAAAAGTTAGTCAATAAGTTGTTGTGTGGCCTACCTTCTCTTTTTGAGGCTTATAAGGTTGTACTCAAGATTGCAACAAACACTGTTGAGATAAAGTTCGATCAAATAGCTGGGATTCTCAAAGTTCATGAACTTTGAAAGAGTGGAAGAACTTCCTAAAGGAAAAAAGGAGTAGCATTCGCTGTTGAAACGAAAGAGGGTGATCGTGTGAAACGTATTGAAGATAACATGAGTCTTATGGCTAGGAATTTCAACAAAAGGATCAAGAGAGTTGAGAAGGAAAAAAACTGAATCATGAACCGCTATCAAAACAAAGGTATTGATCGATCATCCAATCAACAAAGCAGGAATGATTCTGGAAGAGATTATCGAAAGAAGGAGCTTCAATGCCATGAATGTGAAGGGTTTCGGAACTACCGAAATGATTTCCCATTGACTAAGAGGAAAAAGCTCAAGTGTATCGAATGCAAGGGGTATGGTCAAACAAGGAGTGAGTATCCTAACAACCTGAAGAAGGATAAATTACTTGTTTGCTTCAGTGAAATTGAATCTGATAGCGACAGTGACAGTGAAGAGCTCATGCTGAACTTTGTTGCTTTAGTCGGACAGGATGACACACATGTAACATTTTCAAGCTCAGAATCTGACTCAAACTTTGAACATGATCAAGAAAAAGACACCACTGATCTTAAGGCAGAATATCGAAGTTTGTTTTATAAGTTTACTGAACTCAGTCTCAAAAATCTTCAGCTTATTAAAGATAGAGCAATGTTGAAGGCTCAAGTAAACATTCTTGAATTGGAACAACATGAATCTGGTGTCAAAACTGATACTGGTTCATCTGATAGTGAGAAGAAAGATTATGTACAAAATCTGAAAAAACCATCTCTGAGCAGGCTTACAGTTTGAAGAACTTGGAGATCAGATATGATCAAACTAAATAGTTACTAAGTGAAGAACTTGAAAAAGGTCGACTGTTACTAAGAGAGTTTATAGTGATAATTACAAGAAGTTAAGAATGCTCAATACTGGTTCAGCCACATTGGATCACTTGGACAGTCTCCTAGATCAGCTTGGGTTTAGGCTATCAAAGAAATAACTCTCAGACAGCTGATGCAACTAATGTGGTCAAGTTTATGAAAGCAGCAACTCCATCTAAACCAATTGAAGAAAAGCAAGAAATACGATTCAATCCAACTGGTGCAACTTCAGGATATAAATCTTTACTCAAGAAGAAAAATGGATGCTTTTTTTTGTGGTAAACCTGGTCACAGGGTGACATACTGCAATTTTTGAAGAAATCAATACCAACGAGCCTGGAGGTTGAACATATGCTACATTGAATCAAGCAAGTTTGGACATGTGTGGATTGCGAAGACTGATCTTTATCCCACCTTCAAAAATAGAGTACAATCTTTACGAAAGTTTCTATTGAAACCTCAAGACCTCTGATTATAGCTCAGAGACCGGGCAAAGAGATGGTATGCAACATGGCATTCATTCAGATGGAACCATGCTCTGCTTCTGACCAAGAGTTACACATCAAAACGAGTGTGTCACACATATGTGAAGAAACTTCACCTAGAGACCGTACATCTAATCTGCCATACATCCATGATAGAGTGACTACTACAAAAACAAATGTGGCTTATACCCCAACTGAAAGCCATAACAACACAGAAATAACTTGGTACATCGACAGTGGATGTTCAAGACACATGACAAGGAATCGCGAGTGTTTGGTGACGGAGGTCAAGGAAAGATACGTGGAGTTGAAATCATGGAAAGAGTTTACGTACCAAGACTAGTGAATGTTTATTATGTGGATGGTCTTAAGGCCAATCTCATAAGCGTTGCCAGCTGTGTGATGAGGGTTTGCAAGTTATGTTAACAAGCAAGGAATGCCAAGTTGTTGATGCAAAAGGTAACCTTGTGTTATGCAGATTTCGGTCAAGGAACAACTGCTATATGTGGAAACCAGCTAGTCAATGCATGTCAGCTAAGGACTCTCAGATCGACCTATGGCATAAGAAGCTTGGACATATAAACTCTCATGGACTCTCAAGATTGGTTCGAACTGAAGTAGTCAGAGGAGTACCTGAACTTGAGAATCATATTGATGTCTCGTGTGGTGCTTGCTGTCAAGGTAAACAAGTTAAAGTTCAACAAAAGCAGGTAACTTAAACCAACTCTAAGCGTATTCTTGAACTTATTCACATGGACCTTATGGGTCCCATCTCACCTGAAAGTGTTGCTGGAAAGCGATACATTTTTGTGTTGGTTGACGATTTTTCCAGGTTCACATGGTTCAGATTCCTAAGGAACAAATCAGATGCTCTTGATAGCTTCCAAATCCATGTACTTCAACTCAAACAAGAGAAAGGAGAAATAGTGCAAATAAGGAGTGACCACATAGGTGAATTGCAAAATTATCAATTTGATCGGTTCTGCCACGACCAAGGAATTCAGCATCAGTATGCAGCCCCACAAACAGCTTATCAAAATGGAGTTGTGGAACAGAAAAAAAAACAGAACATTGCAAGAAATGGCACGAGCAATGCTATTGGGAAACACGAGTAAGACTGATCAGAATGGCAATGAGGTCAGGAAAAAGTCTAGACTTGTAGCTCAAAGTTACTCTCAAATCGAGGGAGTGGATTTCGATGAGAAATTCAAACCAGTGGATCGTCTTGAGTCACTTCGACTTATGTTTGGCATGGCATGCAATCTTCGAATCAATCTATATCAAATGGACGTCAAAAGCGCATTCCTCAATGGATTGCTCCAGGAAGAAGTATATGTCTCTCAGCCAAAAGGTTTTGAGGATCCTCCTCTTCCAGACCATGTGTACAAGTTGAAGAGAGCTCTCTATGGGCTTAAACAGGCTCCTAGGGCTTGGTATGAATGACTTACACAGTTTCTGCTTGCTGCGGTTTCAAAAGAGGAGGAGTTGATAAAACCTTGTTCATTAAGGGGTCAGACCACAAATTGTTGGTAGTCCAGGTATACGTCGACGACATCATATTTGGAAGCACATCACAGCATCTCTTCGATGAGTTTGTGCAAACGATGAAGAAGGAGTTTGAGATGAGCATGGTTGGTGAATTGAGCTAATTTCTTGGCTTTCAAATTCGACAAATGGAAGATGAAATTTTCATCTCACATAGAACGTATGCTAAGAATTTTGTGAAACGGTGTGGGATGCAAACAAGCAAAGTTGCTAGAACTCCGATGGGCACAACCAAACTGTCACGTGATGAAGGAGGTGTGAAGGTTAATGATAAGTTGTATAGAGCTATGATCGGCAATCTGCTCTATCTCACGGCTAGCCGACCAAATCTTTGCTTAACTGTTGGTATATGTGCTCGCTACCAAGCCTCACCCAAGGAATCACACATGAAGGCATTAAAATGAGTCATTAAATATGTGAAAGGTACACTAGAGTTTGGTCTTCACTATACCTTTGAAACTATTGTTAACCTTGCAGGTTTTTGCGATGCCGATTGGGCTGGGTGTGTAGATGATGGAAGAAGTACTTCTGGAGGATGCTTCTTTCTTGGAAATAACATGGTGTCATGGCACAGTAAGAAACAAAATTGTGTATCTCTGTCTGCAGCAGAGGCTGAGAGGCTGAGTACATTGCCTTGGGGAGCTGTTGCACACAACTATTTTGGATGAGACAAATTCTTGTGGATTACAGTATCAATTCTGACCCTCTATTAGTCCATTGCGATAATATGAGTGCCATAAAATTATCTAAGAACCCTGTCCAGCACTCTCATACAAAGCATGTTAATCCTAGACACCTTGTTGTCATTGAACATGTCTCGTCTAAAAATCAACTTCATATTTTCACGAAATCCTTAGATTTCAACTTCATTTTGGGTTTTCAAAAAGCATTGGGAATTGTTGATCTTCAATCATGAGTTAAGAATGTCTGGAAGGAAAGGTCAGTCTATGTAGAAAAATCACATGTCGAGTCACTTCTTTTAAAACCTTGTTTCAACAATTTACTTAGTGTAGAGTCCTAAACTGAATCTGGGTTTTAACAGTCACACAACAATCCTATAAAGAAAAACACTCATCTTGCGTCAGGATGCAATCACATTTTCGATCTGAGTCTTGATCACTGTCTAGATTGGATGAAGAAACACAAATCTTGTTAAGTGTAACACACAATCCGCTGTGTGTAACACATGAACTTTCTCCAGTTTGGACCAGTGAGATAAACACTCGTCCCAGATCAGGGTGCCACAACACTTTGCTTCTAGTGTCGATCACCGCTTTGATTGGGCAGAAACATATTCTGTTTCTGATGAAAAAAAGATAAAAGGCCTAGTATTATAAATACTCTTCCTGTATCAGGGTGTCACCCCACTTTGAATCTGGTGTCGATAATTGTTTTGACTAGTTAGAAACATTCTTTGGGTTTCTGGTGAACAATGCAATGGATGTTGATGGTGTAAAAGATTCACTGTAGTGGTGGAAGTGAACACTAAAAGAATCTTATAAGTGTTTCAGAAAAGTTTTGATTGTGTTAAACCTATGGGACGGTGTGTGACTCTGTGATAGCTACTCGGCTGAGAAATAGCTACAGATTGGAGTTGCTTCACTGATTTCACCAAACGCTTTCTCTCTGACTGTGATGTGGGGTAAGTATACTCAAGTTCTCTTCCTTCCCTTCTAAAATGTATATAGGCAACTTATATGTGAATAATTTTACTCTCTAATATAACTTGATTTTTATTCAGACGAGCCTTGTTGACAAAAATTACTCATCAACTTGCCACAAATGTGTATTGCTTGGAGTGTTGGTATATGGGTTTTTGATAGATAATTGTTCGAAAAAGGGCCTCATAATTTCATTGGTTAACTTGTGATGGGCTTGGGCTCGTTTCCTTGTGTTACTAATGATCTTGTTGCAAGTGAAAAATTAGAGTATTTGTACTTGGTCTCTCTCTCTCTCTCTCTCTCTCTCTCTCTCTCTCTCTCCCTCTCTCTCTCTCTCTCTCTCTCTCTCTCTCTCACGCCAACAAGCATCAATGAACTCGATCTCGAAAACTCAGTTCGTCATCACCACAAGATCAGTTCTCAGACTCTTCAGATCATGGTTCTCACAGAGCTAAGAAAAGATCTCGCTTTGAGACTGGCGGATCGAGTCGAGCAAATCCAACTATCGACAAACAATCAACTGACTAAGTTCACACCTTTCAACCGAAAGGACCAAGATACGAAGCTCAGTGTATGATGTTTTCCAAGTTTGTGCAATGGCAAGCCGAGATGTATCAACCTCCATGTACGCCCTACAACTCTATGTTCTTCACCGAAGTGGCCTACGACAGGTATCTCAAGTTCAAGAACAAGAAATTTATTCTTAAAAAGTATTTACTACTGGATGTTGCAAATCTTCATGATGTAAAAGAGGTTGTTGTCAATGCGGGTATGATCTATACAGTCATAGATGCAGATTTGTTTGTGTCGAATTTGATCTGGGATTTTTTGGCGAATCTTGGAGATGCTAGAGACATTGATGGAGGAGTTGCAGTGTATGTTCGTGGTGACATGTATGAGGTCTCCCCAAGTGTTATAGACCTGCTATATGAGCTTCGCCCTGGAGATTGTAACTATGACATGTACTCGGAGAATCTGGATTCAGTTGTGTCTTTCCTTACGAATGGGCATCATCAGAGATAGGAAAGCATGTGCTAAAAGTTTCTCACAGCCACAAATCAAGTTTTATACAAATTGTGCTGCTCAAATTGGATGCCAAACTTGAATCACACAAGCATGAATACCGATCGTTTGAAGTATCTCTATTCACTTCATCATAAGAAAAAATCTGATTTTGGGATCATTGTGTATGAACAAATCTTGGCAATGGCCAACACCGTGGATGATTTTCAACGAAGGATAGGGTTTCCGAATCTCATTCAACAACTTCTCAACTCTCACTGCATTTTCCAGATGTGAAGAAGATGAAGAAGTCACGGGACACCCTACTGTTCTAATCAAAGATCGCAAGGCTGGCAGATGAACTGGGGGAGTTGACAACCGCCAAATCTTGGTAATGATCTGCAAACTCATCGACTTGCTAAACACCTTCCAAATCAGAAGTCAAATTAATTTCTCTAGTTCTCACTTATTCTCTATGAATGCTTTCTTGAAATGTGTGCTTTTATCTAAATGTGCCCTCAATCAGGAGGAGATTATGGTCGAGAGGTACCAGTGCATGTTGTTGACAATGATGATGATGAGCAGTAGCGTGCTTAAGATCTTTAATCTTTGTTTCTGGTTTTCTTTGTTTCCAAATTTGATGCACTATTTTCTTTGTATTTGCTTCATGTGAGTATTCAAGGGATCTTTTGAACTTATGGATTATCAAGTGATTTTATCTATAAATGCCTTGCATGCACTTGTTTTGTGTTTTTGGATGAGTTCTTTAAACAGGTGTACTTGAGTTGTCTCATTAAGATAAAAAGGGGGAGAGTGAAAGCTCAATGGTTTGATCGTTTGCTCCAGTGTGTTACACAAGTGGCGACTTGTGTTACACAGGATGGAGTCATTGAGAAGAAGCCAGCGTTTGTTCCTAAGTGTCACTCACGACGTGATGTGAGTTACACAGGGTGAATAAACTGAGAGGGAGCCGTTAGTCGAAGATAGAGACCCAATAATCTAGGAGGATTTTCCAGGTGGTAAAAAGAAGATTTTCGAGAGATTCATACTTATCACAAGATATACAGAGTTGATTATATATAGGGAATGAGTCATTTCGACTAGGGTACGGTTTTTGAGAAATATCACAAAATCTAAAGGTTGTTCTAGACTGTGTGTGTGTTTGTGCAATCTGTGAGAGTTTTTCAACCACTTGACAATTGGTATATTAATAATTGGTCCGTCTCTTGTCAAATGTGACGTTGACTAAATCGGATTAAACATATCTAGGAAGATTGTTTAAGTAATTTTTAATATACAAGTTTCATTTTTTTCTTGGACATTACTCATTTTCTTTGTTATTGGTTCCTGATAGATCTTTCACCTAATTCCATTTTGTTTCTTCTTAAATTAAATCCCGATTAAATTTGTAGAATTAGAAAAATTTTCACGTAGTGGAAAACCTTTCTGTCTCAGTCTGTCAGATAGTCGGATCGGCCGCCCACCCAAACTTCGCCTGGCCTTGTACATATAACAATTAATACATATCTTTCCTCTAGTAACTCCGGCGTTTGTTTTCAAAACCTTTTTCTACACCTTTTTATTTATTTAATTTCTTTTAAACTCATTTTTCTACTTTTCGTTCATTGTTTTCGACTAATGATTTTCACCTCTAAAAGGATTCAACCACACTTACAACCAAAGAATCTAGTATCACCTAGGTACATGTATATGAAACCTACGCTATACAACCATGGACTTCATTGCAACGTCCACCCAATGGGACCAAGCCCTCCCTACGACCTAAGGAGAAACGACCCTTTATCTCTTAAATTCGACCAGAGAAAAAAAGACAAAGAAAATCCTATGATGACAGAACCAATCAAGAATTTAAACTACAACAAATAGCATTAGTCACGAACATATAGGAATTACGCACACGGACCAATGCATCTTCACCTGATGTGCATTCCAAATTAGCTCCAACTCCATTCATCTCTCTGCCATACTCCTAAGCCGGAAGACGGAATGGAACCATACTAAAAGTTTGGTCTTTGAAAACAACAACAAGAACGGTTCAGCATTCCTGGTGCGGCCTGGATAGGCTGTTCTTCCTGGATCACTTGAAGGGAATGGATAGAGGGTCGATCTAGAGGCTACTAGAACTTGGATCTGTTGATGATCTTCTCTCCTTAGCGATGGGATTGCCTTAGAGATGTGTAGCTACTCAAAGACACATGATTACCCTGTATTGTCGATGATGGATCACGAAGGAATTCCTTCCTTTAGGTGAAGATCAATGTTCCTTTAGCTGAACAGAGAAAGTAGTAACGAGGCAAACAATTTTTCTAAAAAATCTGTGTATTGAATGAATGAAACAACTTCCCAGCGGCGCCTAATAAATAGAAAATCGCCCTAGCCCTAATTCTAAACCAAGTTGGTTTAGTCTAATCCTAATCCTAATCGAAAGTCTAAACCCAATTCAAATTGGTTTACCCTGAATTGAAATTCTAAATCTAATTGTCTTTGGTTTACTGGTTTAAATTAAGTACAAATCGAAAACATGTTAAGCCAAAAAGCTGGTTTTTCTTCAGTCTCTAGTAACTCCTCCTCTTGTCTCACGTGATCAAAAATAGCCAGTAGAGCTTGTCTCTGAGCTTTGGTCTTTGATCTTGTAATAGGTCTAGTTGACAAGATCAAACCGTCCTGAAGTTGGCCAGTCCGTCCATCCGTTTGTTGAAGCTGATCCACCTGATGTGTCTCTTGATCATAATGTTCTTCACGCCAAATTGAGTCTTCAGTTTGATTTGAAAACTTAGAATCACAATGAGCTGCATTCTGGTCCAGCTCCTCTTCTCCACTCCTCCATCCGGCTACATACGTGTCTACTTGGCTGCTGGTTCAATCTGAGGTTGCTTCTGGTCCAATGGTGGCCGCACCATCCCCTCCTCCTTTAAAAGGATTTGACCTCAAATCCGATTCATCTGCAACAAAAGGGATCAAGTCAGAAACATTGAACGTTGAGCTAATGGTGTACTTACCTTGGAGATAAATCTGGTAAGCATTGTTGTTGATTCTCTTGAGCACTTTGAATGAACCATCTGTCCTTGGCATCAGCTTGGACTTCCTCTCATTAGGGAATCTGTCCTTTCTAAGGTGAATCCACACGAGGTCACCTGGTTCCAGCACCAATTCTTTCATGCCTTTGTTCTTCTTTCTTGCATACATTTTGGTGTGGTCCTAAATGTTCCTCTTAACATGTTCATGCAAAGATCTAACAAAATCGGCCTTCTTCTGACCATCAAGGTTAGTCTGTTCTTTCAAAGGTAAAGCAAACAAGTCTAATGGAGACAATGGATTGAATCCATAGACGACTTGAAAAGGAGTGAGCTTAGTGGCTGAATGCATTGACCTATTGTGTGCAAACTCTACATGAGGAAAACAGTCTTCCCAAGTCCTAATGTTCTTTTTGATGATAGCACGCAAGAGAGTAGACAAGGTTCTATTGACAGTCTCAGTTTGCCCATCAGTTTGTGGATGACAAGTAGTTGAAAATAGCAATCTAGTTCCTAATTTCCCCCACAAGGTTTTCCAAAAATAGCTAATGAACTTAGAGTCTCTATCAGAAACTATAGTCTTGGGCATTCCATGCAATCTAACAACTTCTCTAAAGAATAGGTCAGCCACTAAAGATGCATTATCCGTTTTATGGCAAGGTATGAAATGTGCCATCTTAGAAAACCTATCAACCACCACAAAGATGCTATCTCTACCCTTTCTACTTCTAGGAAGTCCCAAAACAAAGTCCATAGATATATCAACCCATGGTTCAGTAGGAATAGGGAGTGGAGTGTACAAACATGTTGGTTGAACCTTTGACTTGGGCTGCTTGCACACGACACATCTTCAGCCACCTTCTCCACTTCTTTCTTCATGTTAGGCCAATAGAAGTGTTCCTGCAAGGTAGACAGTGTCTTGGCTACGCCAAAGTGACCCATTAACCCTCCTCCATGAGCTTCCCTAACATATAGTTCTCTCAAAGAACCACAAGGTACACACAAGCGGTTATCATAGAACATAAAACCTTTCACTTGATAAAACTTTCCACTAGCATGTTTTTCAGTGTCTCTAAAAGCTTCTTGAAACTCTGGATCATTAGCATAACAAGACTTAAGGTGTTCAAATCCCAAAAGCTTTTTGCCATTGAAAATAAAAGAACATACCTTCTTGAGAGAGCATTAGCTACTACATTCTCCTTACCTTGCTTGTACTGGATGACATAAGGTAATGTCTCGATGAACTCAACCCACCTAGCATGTCTCTTGTTCAGCTTATGTTACCCTTTGAGATGCTTAAGAGATTCATGATCTTTATGGATCACAAATTCTTTAGGCCAAAGATAATGCTGCCACGTCTGGAGAGCTCTCACCAAGGCATACAACTCCTTGTCATAGGTTGGGTAGTTCAATGTGGTGCCTCCAAGCTTCTCACTGAAGTAAGCTATAGGCCTCCTCTCTTGCATCAGAACGGCTCCAATTCCCACTCCATATGCATCACACTCTATTTCAAAAGTTTTAAGAAAGTCAGGGAGTACAAGTAAAGGAGAACTAGTTAACTTCCCTTTCAGTAGCTGGAATGCATCTTCCGGAGCTTGTCCCCAAGTGAATCTCACACTCTTCTTGATGACTTCAATGAGTGGGGCAGCAATTGTACTGAAGTCTTTCACAAACCTCCTGTAGAAGCCAGCAAGTCCATGAAAACTTCTGACTTCCCCAATGGTTTTAGGAGTTGGCCACTCCTTGATAGCCTTCACCTTCTCTTTATCAACCTGTATGCCCTGTGATGTCACAACAAAACCTAGAAAGACAAGATTATCTGTTCCAAAAGAGCATTTATTGTAGTTAGCATACAAATTCTCTTTCCTAAGCACATCTAAGACCTGTTTCAAGTGCTCAACATGTTCTTTCATGGTCTTACTGTAAATCAGGATATCATCAAAGTACAAAACCAAAACTCGACCTATAAGAGCTCTCAAGACATGGTTCATTAGCCCCATGAAAGTGCTAGGTGTGTTAGTAAGACCAAATGGCATAACAATCCACTCATACAATCCTAATTAGTCTTAAAGGCAGTTTTCCACTCATCTCCTTCTTTCATTCTAATCTGGTGGTAACCACTCTTTAAATCAATTTTAGAAAAGACACATGAACCATGTAACTCATCTAACATATCATCTAAGCGAGGGATTGGGTGTCTATACTTAACTGTGATGTTGTTGATGGTTCTGCAATCCACACACATGCTCCAGCTTCCATCCTTCTTGGGTACCAGTAGAACAGGTACATCACAAGGACTCATGCTTTCCCTAATGTGGCCTTTCTCCAAGATATCATTGACTTGTTTCTGGAGCTCCTTAGTCTCAATAGGATTGGTCATGTATGCTGGATGGTGTGGAAGTAAGGCTCCTGGTACAAAGTCAATTTGATGCTCAATGCCTCTGATGGGTGGCAAACCAATTGGATTATCTTCTCGGAAGACATCCCTATACTCCTGCAAAATACTCTCAATCTCTTTTGGAATAATTGGTTATGGTTAGCAACAGTGGTTAGTAACTCCTTAAACAAAACCAGAATCATGGGCTGTTGAGTGTTCAACGCCTCTTTGATTTCTTTAGAAGAAGCAAAAAGGTTGTGAGTACTTACCTTGGCCGTGTCCTCCTTAAGTGAAGCTGGAACTGTGGCCTTAGATTCTTCTCTTCTCAGCTTAAGTTGCACCTGATCTTGATGCACTTCTTGTGGAGTAAATGGAACCAGAGTGATGTGTTTTTCCTTGTGAACAAAGGAATGTCTGTTCGTGTAACCATCATGTACTGCCCTCTTGTCATATTGCCATGATCGACCAAGCAAGATATGACTAGCCTCCATAGGCAGAACATCACAAGTGATCTCATCCTGGTATCTCCCAATGGTCAGGGGCACCTTTACTTGTTTAGTGACACACTTTTCACCTTCTTCACTTACCCACTGGAGTGTGTATGATTTTGGATGATTGCAGACAGTAAGGCCCTACTTGTTCACCAATGTCTCACTTGCCACGTTTGTGCAGATTCCTCCAGCAATGATCAAGCTACACACTTTGTCTAGGACTAGACATCTGGTATGAAATAGGTTCTCTCTCTGTTCATGTTCTTTTGCCTTTGGTTGAACAGTGAGAGTCCTCCTGGTGACTAGCAACTCTCCTTTGACAGGGTTGTCTACGTCCTCCTCAGATAGATCATCCTCATCCTCTGAAACTACTTCTCCATTCTAGAGAATGATCATGATCTTCTTGTTGGTACACTCATTAGCATAGTGTCCAAAGCCATGACACTTGAAGCACTTGACATTTCTAGACCTAGTAGGTGTTGCTGGTCCTTTGCCCTTGTCTTCACGCGTGGAACCTACTGTTGAGGATCCTTCTTTTGGCTTAACAAAGGAATTATCATCCCTTGAGTAGGCTGGTTTAGAGGCAGACCTGAATTGAGACTTGGTGGTGCTTCTCCTTTTGTTTTGTTGCTCAGTCAGAATGGATTTGTACAACAACTCGTCCTTGTCCTCATAATCTTGTAACTCCAGCCTATCTTGGATATCTCTGTTTAGTCCTCCCTGGAACCGAGCCATAGTTGCTTCAGCATCCTCAACCACTTCAGCCTTCATGATGAGTGTCTCCAACTCCTGGTGATAATCTTCTACACTCTTTGTCCCTTGAGAAAGTCTTCTCAATCTCTGGTGAAGATCTCGTCCATAGTAAGAAGGAACAAACCTCTTCTTCATCAAAGTTTTCATCTCAAACCAGGAAGTGATTTGAGGTTCCCCATTGTGCCTCCTTGTTCATGCAATCTGCTCCCACCAGTTTATAGCATAACCACAGAATTCAGTGGCTGCTAACTTCACCTTCATTTCCTCAGTGTAATGTTGGCAACTGAAGACCAACTCTATCTTCTTCTCCCATTCCAGGTAGGCGTCAGGATCGTTCTGGCCATGGAATGGTGGTATCCTCAACTTGAGTCTGCCAAGGTTGTCATCAGCCTGCACACGTCTGTTGTGGTGTCTAGGTTGTTGTCAATCCAGTGAGTCTCCTTCACTCTCTTCTGCTGCCTCAAGTTGTGCCTCTTCTTCCACTGCACGAGCACCTCTCCTGGGTCTCATTCTAGCTCGTCCAGCACCTACACCTGCAGCATGATCATTACCAGGTAAGTCAATGTTAGCTCGGTTAGTTCTCTTCATTCTCCTGGTTATCTCAGCTATCATAGCTTCAAACTGCAGTTGGTCAAGTCGGATTTGTGGGACAACAGATTCACCCACGTCCTCTCCATCTCTCCTTTCAGCCATTCTAACATGTAAAACAAGTTAGAAAGAAAACAACAAACAAATCTCTCTCTCACTCGGTTTTAGCTGCCAAGTCTTTGCCTTTCTCACGAGTTCAGTTAAGAGTCAAAGTTATAACACCTAAGCTCTAGAAATATATCCCCAGTGATTTAGATAAACAGATTGAAAGATTTTAGTTGCTAGACCGCATTACCATCCCAGCTGGATTTCTCCTCAGCTCATTGTTCTTTTCTTTCTTTTTTTTTTGATTTGGCCGATCTCTTTCTGTTTTTAGATCTTAGACCTCTTTTTTCAAGGGTTGGCCGGTTCAGCTTACAACAGATAGAATGAGAAGAAAGTGTTTGATGAAATGATAGATCTGAGTAGACAAACGCGAACCCTAACATTCAAGTGGCTCTTATACCACTTGGTGCGGCCTGGATAGGCTGTTCTTCCAGGATTAGTTGAAGGGAATGAATAGAGGGTCGATCTAGAGGCTACTAGCACTCAGGTCTGTTGATGATCTTCTCTCCTTGGCGATGGGATTGCCTTAGAGATGCGTAGCTACTCAAAGACACATGATTATCATGTATTGTTGATGATGGATCACGAAGGAATCCCTTCCTTTAGGTGAAGATCAATGTTCCTTTAGCTGAACAGAGAAAGCAGTAACAAGGCAAGCAGTTTTGCTGAAAAGTTCTATGTATTGAATGAATGAAACAACTTCCCAGCGGCGCCTAATAAATAGAAAAACGTCCTAGCCGTAATCCTAAACCAAGTTGGTTTAGTCTAATCCTAATCCTAATCGAAATCCTAATCCTAAACCCAATTGAAATTGGTTTACCCTTAATTAAAATCCTAATTTAATTGTCTTTGGTTTACTGGTCTAAATTAAGTACAAATCAAAAAAAGGTTAAACCAACAAGCTGGTTTGTCTTCAGTCTTGATTAACTCCTCCTCTTGTTTCACGTGATCAAACAGAGCCAGTAGAGCTTGTCTCTGAGCTTTTGTCTTTGATCTTGTAATAGGTCCAGTTGAGAAGATCAAACCGTCCTGAAGATGGCCAGTCCGCCCATCCGTTTGTTGAAGCTGAACCACATGATGTTTCTCTTGATCATAATGTTCTTCAAGCCAAGTTGAGTCTTTAGTTTGATTTGCAAACTTAGAATCACACTGAGCTGCATTCTGTTCTAGCTCTTCTTCTCCACTCATCCAGTCGGCTACATACGGGTCTACTTGGCTGCTGGTTCGGTCTGAGGTTGCATCTGGTCCAATGTTGGCCGCACCAATTCCTAGCATCCACCGGCGTAGAGCTCATACCACCGGCTAACAGATGAACTGCCTCCAATGCTAGGAAGTAGAGCACCAATGCGTCCTTCCTCTAAGGTACACTATTCTGGCTAACCACTCTGGTGGTGCGAGATCTCGCGGCGAGTCGTCCTCGAGAACTGGGGAGCAAAACCATTTTCGCGGTCCTCTCGTCGCTCCTCCGTTTGTCTCACCGCCGTTCAGGGAGGTAGAGCCAAGGTGGAGAAGGTCCCCCACTGGATTTCGCACCGTCATCGTGCACGGTTCACCGAAGATCTGATAAAGGGAAAGCCAAATCCAGATTCAACTTCAGTCGTAAGTGACGTTCTTCCCCGCATTGCCATTCTGCAGTTTCGCTGCTCCTTAAACCATCGGTTTCTGACATCTTTGACTGTTGGAGATCTCCGATTGACATTGACAAGATCAGAGACAGCTTGTATCTCGACTTGGGAGAGGAAGGCAAAAGAGAAGAAGATAAGGGTAAAGAAGGAGTGGGCTATGGAACTGGCATAGTGCTGGGCCGGAGATGGTGAGCTTTCGGTTAGAGGACCTAGAGAGAGTTATAGATTTTGTTTTAGAGCTTTAGAATTCAGATAATGTTTTTTCCTACTTGCTTTTACCTTTTATTTATCTAAATGCTCATTGAAAACTATAAAAGCTTACAATTTTCACTAATAATACATTGATACACCCAGCTAAACCATTGTCATAAGGATGAATTAGTAAAATACACATAATATAAGAAAAAGTCATCAAGCAACCATGTAATAAAATGATTATGTAATGTGACACTTTCGTGCGAAAGTGAATCAATTTCTTTTTCTCTTGCATGACTTTTCATCAAAATGTGAACAGTTAAACAACCATACTATATTTATTAAACAAATGGTATATAACAATTAATTCATAATAATAATAAAACGACAAATGTATTACATATCCTGTTACATTTTTGTTATATATATATATATATATATATATATAAATACCATAAAATATTAAGGTAAAGGTAAAAACAATGGAAAGAAAAGAAGAAGAACCCACCACAGAGGTCGAGGAGAAGAAAAGATGATAGAAAGAGGCCAAGAGACGACAAGTGGCGACTGTGATGGAGAAGAAGACGATAACATCGATGAAACAAACACTGATGGTGATGATGTTAATGTTACAAGTAGGATAACAAAAACATAATATTGTGTTATATTTCTATTTTATATGTCTGTGACAAAATAAAACATTAAAACAGTAAATTGTTTATCTTTTTCAATCATTTTTAATAAATGAAAGTGACGGAGGAGAAAATGTATTTGAAGGTGGCGAAAAAGAGGATGTTGTTGTTCGTACGTATAGAGGAGGAAGTTGAGGTGAATAAGTAGAAAAATGAGAATGAAGAGTATATTGTGGTATGCTTAAGACATAATTGGTAAGTTTATCCATCTAAATAACATTGACAGTAGCAGTGGTTGAGACAAAACTTGTGTTTTTATGTTGAAAAATAAAGCAACATCACCGGATTGTATAGAAGCATGCTATGTTGCACAATAAAAAGTATCTAAATACATAATGTCATGTAGTAACATTACATATTATACTATATTTTAAATAGCTCTGTAATCTACTGTACACTATATTATAATTTTGTTTAGATACTCTACAAAATAGTATAGTACGCCAGGCACAATTACATCAGCTCTTTTTCACGGTAATTCACATTCTCTGACACTCGTTTATATTCACAGTCATAACTGCAATGACTTGGTAAATCTAATTAAGTATAGAGCAAAACTTATTGTCTTTAAAATCATCATTATTGTCTTCCTTACTATCGATCTAGGTACAACTACTATCTTCAACTCAACCGTATTCACATATTTGCTGTTGGAAGAAAATAATCCATGAAGAGATTACCCTAGCTTATGGGTTCTTGTCTCTAGCTTTCTGGGTACCTGTCTCCGGCCTCCGGGTTCCGAGTTCTGGGTCAGATTAATTTTCCTGCCACTGGACAAATAGGAAAACGTCCATATAAGTATAAACCGTCACATATCTCATGGTATGGTCGGATCTCCTTAAACTCCAAAGAAAAACAGAAATATTCTAATATGCATGTTATCTTCAAGATAAATAGAGATATTCTATTATCTATGGAGATAGTGAATATTTCCAAAACTTAAGAGGGAGACACAACCTCTTGTATAAATATGTGGTTCCTAAATCTAAAAAAAAGGAGGTCAACATGTCCACCATAGAGAACACGTCCATCTACAGAGCTCATCAATTCCACAGCCACTAAGACAAGAATTCACACCTAGAAGATCATCTTCATCGGCATGCCTAACAACAAGTAGATCCCTGCGATTACTATCACTAAATGAAGATATATGCTCACTGCAGCATGTTTACAATTTGGTTTACTAGCACATGCTACAATCTTCTTATCATCAGCAGGAATACTCCATGCTCACTATAGCACATCGACAAGACTACTATCTGCTCCGGCCATGTGCCCTCCATAATAGACGACTTGAGTCAATTTCAGAACCATGTGCTCACAAGGCTACGTGCCCATCAAGGCCACTGCCCATCTAGGGTACCTGCCCATCAAGGCCACGCGCCCATCTAGGCTATGTGCCCATCTAGGCTATGCGCCTCCAATAATATGAACTACAAATGGTTTGATCCCTCATTGAAGGTTACGTAGACAATCTCCACTGAAGGATGCAGCTATAAATCCAAACACTTTCGATGGTTCCACGTCTAGACAGCCAGATAACATCCTTGGAGCAGGAATCAACATCCTAGAGTAGGAATCACCATCCTGGAATAGGAATCATCGTCCTGAAGCAGCACTACAAGAAAACAGCTTATTAACCACGAAATTTAGCGAGGAAATTGGGTCTCGTCAATTTACGTGAAGTTTACGAGGAAATTACGTTGAAACACCCTTTCCTCGTAGATTCGCCGTGAATCAATGAGAAACACGCTTCCTCGTAAAATACACGTAAATTAGCGAGGAACTTACGTGGCAGGGTGTATTTCCTCGTAAAGTACTCGCTACATTTACGTGTATTTTACGAGGAAATTGCTTAGCGAGGAAATAACGAGGTCAACCACTTTTTAGGTGAAAACGTGTTTTTGAAGGATGTTCACCTACCAGTTTTCCTCGTTAATTCGGGGTAAAATTTCACCTACCAATTCGAAATTTTCCTATAAATATGTTGTTTGAGTTTCAAATGAAACACACCCAAGAAAATTGAAAAGTTGAAAGAAAAAAAATCGTAAACGTGAAAGAAAAAAAATGTCCGGAGATGGAAATATTTTCGAGCTGCGGAGGTGGATGTATACACACAGAGATGGGAATGAGAGAGTGACGAAAAAGTTTCTCGAAGGGCTGGAGACATTTATGCATCAAGCAGATTCTACACCGCTCGCACATGAAAGCGGTAAGATGTTTTGTCCTTGTCGGAAATGCAAGAATTCAAAATTAGGCCCTCGTGAAAATGTTTGGAAGCATTTAGTAAATAGAGGTTTCACGGAACATTACTATATTTAGTTTCAACATGGAGAAGGTTATAGTGATTGTGGAAGCTATAGTAGTAATAGCAATTTTCAGGTTGAACCGGCGGTTGATTATTTGCATAGTAGTTATCAGGAGGAACAAATGGTAGATTATGATAGGGTTCATGATATGGTAGGTGATGCATTTGTAGCTCATGATGATGAATCTGAAGAACCTAACATAGATGCAAAAAAGTTTTATGAAATGTTAGATGATGCAAATCAACCAATTTACAGTGGTTGTAGTGAAGGTCTCTCTAAATTGTTGTTAGCTGCTAGAATGATGAATATTAAAACCGATCATAATCTACCTGAAAATTGCATAGATGCATGGGCAGACTTGTTTAAAGAGTATTTGCCAGAAGACAATGTGTCTGCTGATTCTTATTATGAGATTCGAAAATTGGTTTATAGTCTTGGGTTGCCTTCGGAGATGATAGACGTTTGCATCGAGAATTGCATGATTTATTGGGGAGATGATGAGAAGTTAGATGAATGTCGATTCTGCAAGAAGCCATGATTCAAACCACAAGGACGAGGCGTAATAAGGTACCGTACCAAAGGATGTGGTACATACCAATTACAGACATATTGAAAAGATTGTACCAATCTGAGGAGACTGCCGAAGGGATGAGATGGCATGCCGAGCATACTCAAACGGAGGGTGAGATGACTCATCCATCAGATGTAAGAGCTTGAAAACATTTTAACAATTTTGTATTTAAGTGTTTATGAAGAAGTAGAGATTTAGGTTTAGGAAGAAGTAGAGATATATGTTATAAGCTAAGGAAGTTGGGGTTTGGGGTTTGGGGTTTCGTTTTTTAGGGATTCAGAACAGTTTCCTCGTAAATTTGCCGTAACATAAAAGCACGGGCCTCGGTATTTCCTCGTAAAACTTTTCCTCGTTAATTTGTCGTGGTCCGAAACACGGGCCAGGTTATTACCTCGTTAATTAACGAGAACTTTACGAGGAAATGTCGGTTACCTTTCCTCGTAAAATCCTCGTGGGGTGAAAAAGCGGGCCTCCTAAAATCCTCGTAATCCAAAACACGGGCTTGGGTATTTCCTCATTAATTTACGAGGAAATCACGAGGAATAAAAACGCGGGCCTCGGTAATTCCTCGTAAACTTACGAGGAGTTTACGAGGAATGTTAATCCTCTATATAAACTCGACGCAAACCACTCTCTCATTTGTAGCAACTTCCTCTCTGTCTCCTCTTAAGGTATTCTCTCTACTTCCTCTCTAGATAGTTAAGTAATTAGTTTAGGTAATTAGTTTAGGTGGTTAGTTTAGGTGGTTGGTTTAGGTAATTTAGCTTATTAGGCCGTAACTTAAAATGTTTCTAGGTGGTTAGTAATATATTTATATTTTTAAATAATTAATATTTTGAATTATTTTTTTACATGGTTAGAGCTAATAAGCTTAAGAACGCGACTCATTTACAGAGACATGTTTACCGAGCCTTGTACTCATATAGGCGCATCATCTTCAGCTCCCGGCACTTCGTGTCCGGATGCTGTTCCCGAGACTCAATCCTCTCAGAGATTCTCGATGTCGCCTACTTTTGCTGCGCCACCACCCGTTCCTTCATTTGTTCCTCAAGATGACATGCCTCCTCCTCCTCCTCCTCCTGCTGCGGATGCGGCCGGTTTTCATCCCAACTTGCAGGTCCCGCCGACGGCTCCTTATGCTACCTACACCGCCGAGGACCTTCTCGCTCAGCCAGGCCGAGATGGTTTACCAGTCATAGACCCGACCGACCGGAAGGCACTTTCTGGTACGTTTCATGTTTATAAATATTTTTATTTAAAACAACGTTCAAATATTTAATAATTTAATTTAATATGTTTTTGTTTAGTTCAGGTTTTGGGTTGATAACTGTGTAGCTCGGAGCGTAACCGAGGTGATCAAAGGTTTTTTCTCCAAGGCACATCCGAACTGGAAGACGACACCGAACCACGTCCGAAAGACGTGGTTCAAAATGTTCGCGGTATGTTAATGATTAATAATTTAGTTTTTTAATTATTAAGATTTTTTTTTAAAAAATAGACTAATTGTTAAACTAATATTTTTTGTTGTACAGCAAAAATGGCGTTTGTCCATCAGAGTGAACGAGAAAGTGAAGCGAGGTTTTATCAAGAAGGCAAAAGCCCGATTGTTGGACACGGTGTCTAACTGGAAGGACGATTACCTGGTAGACGGTTATGAGCACGGGAAACCCGCTGAGCTCACAACGGACCTGTGGGATGGCCTCATCCGTTATTGGAACTTGCCATCGTCGATCAGAGTCTCCAACAGCTGCTCCTCTTCCCATCTGACGAAAGACGAGCATGGCAACACGCCGATGCTTCACTCCTCGGGTCCAACACCACACGCTAGTGTCCGTCTAGGAATGATAAATATTTAAATTAAGTCAATTCTTTATTATATTTATTTTAATTTATATATTAATTATTTTCTAAAATTTAAAAAGGCCAAAGAGACGAGAGTTCTACCGTCTCTTAAGGAACTTTACGAGAGGACCCACAAGAACAAGGCTGGGCAATTTGTAGATCGTAGGTCCAAGCAAATCTACAACGACGTTGTTGCTCGGGTTGAAGAGCGGCAAACACAAATGAGACAGCAATCCCCGATGGGATACCGTCATATTATCCACATCTGAAGTGGATGAGATCTACGAGCATGTATAATTTAAACTTAAATTATTATAATTCATTTAAAATCTAACTTTTTATTAGTGGCTAACATTTAAATTTATTTTTTCAAGGTCATCCCTAAGAAAAGGGACGTACATTGAGGATTGATTCCGTTAACGATGTCCCAAGAGCGACATCGTCTTATGCTCAGCAACGGAAGATGAGACTGCTCAGCTGCGTTCGGAGTTGAACGCGACGCGTTCAGATTTGAGCACGACGCAAGCTCAAATGGGTTCACTCGAGACTATCCTCGACGCTTTAGCGGCTGGAAATCCGCAATTGGAGATGATGTTAGCAGAGAGAATGAAAAATTTGGGCATTCCAGATCAAGACCGCCATGACTCCCATAACCCTTTTTATTTTTTTTGTTCTTGTAATATAAATTTAAAACTTAAATATTTGTAAAATATTTTCGTTTTCTTATATTTTAATTTAAAATTTTCTAAAAAATATTTTTTTTAAATATTTTATTATAATTAATTTTCAATGCAGAAAAAATAAGTTTCGAAGTAAATTATTCGCTACTCTTACGTGGAATTAACTATAAAATCTTGCATGTCGTTTACGAGGAAAGGGTTACTTGGAAGTTATGAGGGAATACTTACGAGAAGGTTACGAGGAAATATTCACGTGGAGTTTACGAGGAATGTTTTACGTGGACTTTACGAGGAATGTCTTACGTGGACTTTACAAGAATACTTTTACGAGTCTATTACGAGGAAGGCTTTACGTGGTTTTCACGAGGAAATCTTAGCGTCGTTTTTACGAGGAAACTTAGGCCAGTGTTTACGAGGAAATATTTCCTCGTAAAATTACGAGATTTTAGCGAGAAAATTTGACTGACGAACGTTCTGTGTTTCATCGCTATTTCCTCGTAAAACCTCATTTACGAAGAAATAACCACGAAATCAGCCCTCACTAAATAACTGTTTTCTTGTAATGCAGGAATCATCAATTATAGAGCATGAAGACCATGCGGTCTTCACTACAGACAAGTAGCTCCTGCCTAACTATCTATATCTCATGCAACGACATATCTTCGCATGGTCTTCACTACAGACAAGTAGCTCCTGCCTAACTATCTATATCTCATGCAACGACATATCTTCTTCTCTTTATCATTCCGTAGAACTGAGCACGAATCACTTACACAAAAATATCCTAACATTCGCCACCAATTATCTTCACCACTAATTCTTTCATGTCGTGCGTCACTATTCCCTGCCTAGCAATTCTGTAACTTTAATTTCACATAGTCTTTCTTGATCGACATCCTCCCCTGAAAACTTGATGAAACCACACCCTCGTAATTATCGCCATGTTTCCTTTTTCCTTTATCTCATGAAGTGATTCACTCTTCTTACAATCAACTGCAATTCCAACTGCAATTCCAAGTACAATTTTCATACATGGCATTTTCTTTTATTTTCTCACAAATATATAATATATCATAGCTTATAGGTTGACATGGTTAATTCTTGAATTATAATTACTTAGGTCATACGTTCTAATTTCCCTTGTCACAATTCTAATAATAGCTATAGTGAACCTTTAGCCTATATTTTTCTTTCAGATCTAATTGAAAAAACCTGATTTATTCTTGACTTTTAGATTAGTTTATATTCATGTTATTTAATATATTATGTGAGATTTATATTTTTTTTTTCCTTTTGTGTTAATGATATTTGTCACTATTTATTTATCTTACAAATAAAATGTTCCATGTTGGTTTGATCATATACGTTTTGGTTGGATTGATTTCAGTTAGGATTAGAACTAATGTATATTCATATGTATTTAGCGGATTATGTTTTGTGAAATAATAAAATATATTCAAAATCAAAAAACGAAAACCAGTTACCAAACTATACACATTGCCAAACGTTCTTCTAATAGTTTTATCTTCAAACTCAAATTCTCCCAGTTCCTTGATTCAATATTTTATAGAGTTTGTAACAATTTTATGTATATATTTTTTAAAGTGGATTTGATAGTCAAAGATTTGTGAGTTTTCTCGGTTAATATTATTTTAGGATTTTATTTGTTCAATAAACTTGTTATTAATTAGATTTTTCAATCGTATAGAAGTGGATACCTATAATTATATAATAGACATTTGGCGAACGGTATATTCCATGCAAATGGTCGCACCAAAAAAAAAAATATATTCCATGCAAATGGACTCCATATTGCTCACACACCCACACGAACTCACACACCCACACGAACTCACACACACCCATTTCAAATAACTTTTAATGTTTCAATTACTTTCATATCACGCATCTGTGCGGATGTTTTTTCATTATATATATATATATATATAACTTCAGTTTTATCATATATTTTAAATATATGATTTACATTTTAGTGTACTGTATCGTGTAACTTTAACTATAATTTTTTAGGTTTTTTATTTACTCATATTAATATAATTTTATTTTGTTATTAATTTTGTTACATGTTAATATATTTTTGAGTTCGATGTAATAAGTTTATAATATAAATAACTAAATAGAGAATTTTCTTCAAAATATGTTTTTTACCTTCTACAATTTGCATACAATATATTTTTAAAATAAATTTAGCTATAATATAGAAAATATATTTATTAAAGATAATTTATTTTTATATGTTGTGTTTAAAATATAATTTAGAATCTACCATTTTAATATTTTGTGAAATTTTATAGGGGGATTTGCCAAATATGACTCAAAACTTGATTTAAATGCAAAAGGCTAATGAAATTACAAACATACCCTCATGACTAAACAAAAAAACAATATTGTAGTTTACTATTATAACGAAGACTTCCCTAAAAGTCTCCTCATGATGTAGATCTTAAAAATAATTTATAGATTTTACAAAAAAAAATTTGATTAGTAAATAAATCTTAATATTGTAATTATAGACATTTGTAAATGATGTAAATCTAGATTTGCTAAAATTGAATAGTTTTCAATATAGACGAGTAAATGTAAGTTAGTCATGATATTCTTTGGTTTAGGGTTTGATAACTATGTTATAGTATTGTATGTGTTTTTTGGGTTAGATTGTGGTATCTTAATTTTTTTTCTTTCAAAAACTAAATTTGACCTATATGTTTTTAGTTTTGTATATATTAAACACTTTATAAGTTTATTTTAAATTTAATAAAGTTTTTGTCTGTGATTTAGTAATATATTTGATTTTAGGGTTTTGGAAGACTTAAATTTTCGACGATATAATGCAATAGAAAACTTACTAGAAGACTTAACTACCATTTCCCGCTTAAAATTTTAGAAGAATTTAGGTTTTCAGCCTATTGTTAAGTCTTCCAATAAGTCTTCCATAAGTCTTCAAGTGGAAGTTGTAAGTCTTCCACTGAAAATATTACGTTTTCCATAAGATCTAGTGTATTAGATCTTAAAAATAATTTAATAATTTTGTAAAAAATATTTTTGTTGGAGAAAAATCTTAATTATCTAATTATAGACATTTTAAGTGATACAAATTTAGATTTTAAAGTTTATTTAATTTTTATGAAGTGTTTGTTTCTAATTAGTTAGTTATTTTGAGTTTAGGGTATAATTGACTTAAGTCATCTAATAAATAATGTATTCCAGGTGAATAGTAAACTTAGGGTTTAGAGGATGTATTCTATTAGAAGACTTACTTGAAAGTCTTCTGAATCAAAAATATTTAATTTTATTGAAATTTTTATCTTTTTATATAAAGAAAAATTTACACATTATCTCTCTTACTCTCAAATGGCTGCAAGAAAATGCTATTTTCTCATTCTAAAACTTTCCAACCTCTCTCTAATTTGTTTGAACATAAGAAATCAAACTTTATATCAATTTCTCCTTTTTATCTCATGTTTCTCACCTATTTATTTTATTTTTGCAGGTTTTTCATCACATGGTTCTCATTTTCTACTTCTTTAAAGATAAATCTATAAATCATATTTTATCATTTGGTAACTTCTTATTGCTTAAATTCTTAACTTTTGAAAACTTTTTTTTTGTTTTAAGTTCATACCTTATTTTTGAAGCTTTTCAACGTTTTAAAGTCAATTTAATGTTTTTGGATATACAGATTTTTCAGATCTGAAACGACTTGGAAGACTTTCATTGAAGTCTTCTCGGAAGTCTTCCAATAAATAATGCACTAGAAGACTTATGCAGAAGTCTCCTGGGTGAATAGTAAATTTAGGGTCTAGAAGGCTTTCAAGTAACTCTTCCAAGAAGGTATTCTATTAAAATACTTTCAAGTAAATCTTTCATAAAAAAAAACTAAACTTTATATTAAGTTCTTATTTTTATCTCATGTTTTTCTCATTGATTTATTTGGTTTGAATATGCAGGTTTTTCAGATCTGAGACGACATGGAAGTCTTCTCGGAATTCTTTCAGAAAATAATGCACTAGAAGACTTCCGCGGAAGTCTTCTAGGCGAATAGTAAATTTAGGGTTTAGAAGACTTTCAAGTAAGTCTTCCAAGAGGTATTCTATTAGAAGACCTTCAAGTAAGTCTTTAATAAAAAAAGCTAAAGTTTATATTAATTTCTAATTTTTATCTCATGTCCTTTCTCATTGATGTATTTTGTTTGGATATACATATTTTTCAGATCTGAGACGACTTGGAAGACTTTCATGGAAGTCTCTTGGAAATCTTCCAACAAATAATGCACTAGAAGACTTCCACTGAAGTCTTCTAACGGAGTCTTCTCTCATGTTATGGAGGCCAAACTTTTTTGTAGAGGAATGATCTATAATAATTTTGTTTATGGTCGTTTTGTGATTTGTAGGTGTACTCTTTAGTTGTGAATTCTTCTATAAATTTGAAGAGATATTAATGAAAAAAATTGTAAATATATTCATGTGTACAATGTTATCTTGCCAAAAGTACTTGACATTGTTAAAGTTCTTGATACAGATTCAATAGCAAAACACAATAACACAAAAAATTAGTCAAATTTACTACGGCTAAGGGATAATACTTCTCAAGAAAACTTAGTTAAATTCACTAAATATCAAAGGTTACATAAATACTTAAATCTATTCTGAGCATCAAGGTATATACTAGTCTTCTAATATCTTCTTGTTAGAAGACTTATAATTAAGTTTTATGGGAAGTCTTCTAACAACAAGACGTTAGAAAACTTCCGAGAAGACTAATAATTAGTCTTCTGGGAAGTCTTCTAATGTCTTCTTGTTAGAAGACTTATAATTAAGTCTTCCATCTTTATTAAATCTTTCTTCTAATGTCTTCTAACTTGTTATGTTTTTATATACAAACATAGAACATCAAGGTCAAAAAATTAACCTAGAAGACTTCCCTCTATCACTAGCTAGAAACATTAATAAACATATTTGATAACCTTTAAATATTATCACCAATAAAATTATAGAATTTATTCATGAATTAACAATAAAAATTTTAAATTTGAAGAAAGTAAGGGTTTATTATAAATTGTCGTAGAAAGACTTTCGTGAAAGTATTCCTAGAAGATGTCCCTGGAAGTCTTCCATTCAAGTCATTTTTGCAATTGAAAATTTACAAAGGAAGACTTTCGTGGAAGTCTTCCAACTTTTCTTTGTTGACAAAAATATTTAGGAAGACTTCTAGGGAAGTCTTCCCAGATAAACAGGCTAGTTTTGCAATTGATCAATCTGTGTCAGAAATTTGACTTTCTCCAGAAGACTTATCGGTAAGTCTTCCAAACTTTTAAATTAAGTCTCCTTACAGTCGGTGGAATTCTGCGTAGGTTACTTTTGCAATTGACTATATTTGAATTTTTTGGAGAAGACTTTCAGGGCTTCCTTGAAAGTCTTCTTTCGCTACTTTATGTTTGACCAGAATCACTGAATAAAAATCTGGAAGACTTCTACTTAAGTCTTCCGCTGAAAGACTTACATGAAAGTTTTCCAATTTATATTAAATGTTCAAGTTTATATTTTCATTTGCAAAAGTAACATACGCTGACTTCCACATACCGTAAGCAGACTTAATTTAAATGTTCGGAAGACTTACCGGTAAGTCTTCTCAAATTTTTGACACAGTCGGTCAATTGCAAAACTAACATGTTTATCTGGGAAGGCTTCCATGGAAGTCTTCTTAATTTTTTTTGTCAATAAATAAATATTGGAAGACTTCCACTAAAGTCTTCCTAAAAAACACATAGAAAGTCAATTGCAAAACTAACATATGTTTTGACCAGGAAGACTTCCACAAAAGTCTTCTCTGTCAAGTAGACTTACGGTTAAGTCTTCTCGCGAACTAATTTGGGTAAACTATTGGATTCATACCTTAAACCACTGAGAAAACTTGCTTAGTTGTCCAAGCACACAGAACTTCACCAAGACAGCTGCCCAATCGTTAATGACCTGGAATCATGAGCTTCAATGGCTATATGAACCTTAAAAACTTTAGAATCAATAATCTTAGTTTTTTTGAATGAATATAGAGAGAAATTGAGAAATTATGGATAAGATATGTGATAGAATGAGTGAAAATTGATTTTTTGATGCATTAAGAGCTTCATATTCATTGTTCATGGTTGTTGGGTGAATTGATGACAATGGCATTTTTGTGAATAATTTATAAAGATGGGGATGATAGAGTAAACACACAATTTTTGAAGACTTACTTAAAGTCTTCTAATAAGTCTTCCAGTGGTATTTTCGTGAATAATGAGAACTTCTGGGGTGAATAGAGCAAGTCAAAATTCCAAAAAAGAAATGGTTAGTTTTGTGTTTGACTTCAAGTTTTGAGTCAATTTTGCAAAACACCCAATTTTATAATTAAATACATCATTCTATAAAATAATCTTGCCCTATTATTATAGTAAATTTTATGAATAGCAGCATATCATATTATTTTTATATTTTCAATATTTTGAATGTTATTGTATTAAGTTTTACATTTTTTGTTATATTAAGATATCAAAATATTTTATTACTTTTAATGTTTACAACTTTTTCGTGTTGTATTTCAAAAAAATTATACTTTATTGTATATGATTTTATCTTTTGTAAAATTTGGAATATTATTCTTTTGAGTTGGGAATATTTATTTTGGAATTTTATATTTTGACAAGAAAAAGTAGAAACATTACACAACTATTTTGAGTTTAGAAGATTATATGACTTTATAATTTTTTATTACTAAATTAATTAAATATTTTGCAAAAAGAAATAGTTATTTGGTAAGAGTTTCTATATTTTCACAAAATATTTTGTTATAACTAAAATAACAATTAAATTTATAATTTAAATTAATTTATCATTAATATATTTAATGAATTATTAAAAAAATTTCTAATAGCATAGTTGTAAATAATACATGAACTAAAGTTCAGTTATGTACTAATATATTTTGTATATAATAATTATTAGATAACATATTGTTGTGAGTTCCAAAATAAATAAAAAGATAAAATATAGTTGTAGATATAAAAGTTTAACATATTTTAATTGTTTTGCTTTTGTATAAAATTAATGCATAATTTACAAGTTTTAACCCGTTTTAATGGTGAATGATATTTTATTTAGTGGAAGCATTTTTGAAAAACAAAATAAGTTAATTTACCAATTTAATATAGCTTTATTATTATTAATTCATATAGTACATCTATTTTAATATAATATTGACTATAATTAGAAAATTTATTAAATAGTATAATTTTCTTGTAAGAAAATCTTAATTAATATTAATTTATAATAATATTTTTTGAAATGGGTGACAAGGTTAATGGGCCTTACGGTGATTAGTGTAAGCCCAAACATAAAGCGACGTCGGTTTGAGTTAGCTTGTGAAGAGTGTTCCACGAAGTGCCATCTCAGGTCGCGTCCGTTGTAGCAGAATCTGTAACTGATTATATGAGTGTTGCTGAAGAGGAGGGCTAGCTGAGTGGAATGGATTAGAGAGAGAGAGAGAGAGAGAGAGAGAGAGAGAGAGAGAGAGAGAGAGAGAGAGAGAGAGATTCTTGATATCAAGAGAAAGTGAAGTTCTTGAGAGAATCGAGTGATTTGTAATATGTTCTTGTACTTTTCCTCCGGAGATAGTGGATTTTACGGGAAAGCAATCCTAGCGTGAGTAGGCTGCTGTCGCATTTACAGTGGAGGCTGAACACATTAACATCTTGAGTGTTCTTTATGTTCATGCTTTTGATTCATAGTCTTCATAATAGAAACGAGAGACAATCTGAGGTGAAAGAGAGTGATCGCAAAATCGAAACAGAGTTTTGTTTACAACAAGTGGTACCAGAGCCTCGTTAAAGGTATTGATCATTCAAAACGATGTCATCGGCGTGGATTGAGGTTGAGAAATTCAATGGCACCGGGGATTCTGTGCTGTGGAAAGAGAAGTTGATGGCACATCTTGAAATCTTGGGATTGGTTGATGCGATCAATACAGAAGCAGTCGCATTGGTGAAGAAGAAGGAAGGTCTTCACACTGAGATAGATGAAGCTGCGACAAATGCAGCGGAGAAATCACTTCTCGAGAAACAAAGAAGAGCCAGAAGCACAATCATTTTCAGTGTATCTGATCATGTCCTTTGCAAGATCATAAAGGAGAAGACGGTGATGGGTATGTTTCAGGTATTGGATAATCTCTACATGTCAAAATCATTGGCTAGTCGAATTCATCTGAAGCAGAAATTGTATGGCTATTCTATCAATTCAAATCAGTTGATTGAAAGGAATGTTGATGAATTCTTGAAGATTATTGCTGATCTTGAGAATATAGATGTGCTGATCTCAGATGAGGATCATGCAGTGATGTTTTTAATGCATGTTCCTCGTCAATTTGATGGATTGAAAGATAGTCTGAGATATAGTAAATCGTCTTACTTTGACTAATGTTGTTACTGCAATCAAGTCAAAATAACAAGAGCCAAAGTTTCTGTTAAGCCGCCGAAGAAAAGCTATGAAGCTCTATTCGCTAACTCAAGATGGTCAAAGGAAGAAGGGAAGTCTCAGAGTGTTGAACAGAAGAACAAGTTTGGGAAGGAGAAGGTAAAACCAAAGAAGGTTTGTTGGTTGTGTGGAGAACAAGGTTATTTCATGATGAAGTGTCCAAAGAGATGGAATGACAATGGCTGAGGGAACTATATATCAACATGGTGAAACTGCAATGGTGAACCGTAATGATGCAGTGAGAGTTGATATGTTATATGTTGTGAAGTCTTGAATCTGACAGCCTCCGACTTAGAGACTCGGCAGGTTATTGACTCAGGTTGTTCTTTTAACATGACTTGGAAGAAGGAGAGCTTTGTTGATCTTGATAAATTTGTGACTGGTAGGTGAGAATGGCAAGTGAAACAACCTCTAAAGTCATGGGACAGGGTTCAGTTAAGATTGTAAATGAAGATGGATACGTGGTTATTCTTACTAATGTAAGATACATCCCAGAGATGAAGAGGGACCTTATTTCTCTTTGTACGTTGGAAGCTTTGGAGTGCAGTTATAGTTCAAGTGACGGTCTCCTATGGATCTCAAAGGAGGGAAAAGTTGTCTTACATGAAAGAAGATGTGAAGCTCTGTATTTCTTGTGTGAGAAGGGAAGAGATGCAGTTACTAGTGTCTGCACAAATGTAATAAGAGATGATGATACTCAGCATTGGCATAGTATAATGGGCCATTGAGTCAGAGAGGCTTGTACGAATTGGTAAAGAGAGGTCTACTAGATAAGGCGCAGGTTTCATCACTTGTTTTCTGTGAAGATTGCATCTTTAGCAAGGCACATAGACAGAAGTTTCCAATGGGTAAGCACACATCCGTGCATATTTTGGACTACATACAAACTGATTTATGGGGATCATCTTATGTGCCAAAGTCTCATGGAAGGTGTCAGTATTTCATCAGCATCATTGATGATCGCAAAAGGAAAGTCTAGGTGTATTTTCTCAGAGGTAAAGATGAGGCTTTCCATGAGTTTGATGAATGGAGAATAATGGTTGAGAATCAAGCTGGAAAGAAGATCAAGGATATGAGATCTGATAATGGCTTGGAGTTTTGCGATTTCTGGTCTGATTCATTTTGTAAGGAGATTGAGATTTTTAGACACAAGTCTATTGCTTATACTCCACAACAAAATGGTGTTGCAGAGCGAATGAATAGGTCAGTGATGGATAAGGTATGCAGTATGTTGAGTGAATCTGGTTTACAGAAAGAGTTTTGGGCTGAGGCTGCAGCTACTGCGGTGCATTTGATAAACAACTCTCCATCAAAAGCTATTGATAACAAGATACCGAATGAAGTTTGGTTTAATAGATATGGTCTTGATTACTCTTATTTTAAGAGATTTGATGTGTAGCCTACATACACTCTGAAAATGGTAAGTTGAATCCTAGAGCTAAGAAATGTATATTCCTAGGCTATCCAGATGGAGTAAAAGATATAAGGTTAGGCTGCTGAATGAAGTGAGGTTTGTGGTGAGTAGAAATGTGGTATTCAAAGAGGATGTATTATATAAGATTGTGATAAAGAAGAGTGACCGAGCTGTGAGGACAGAAGGCAAAGATCAAATGGTGGAGCTTGAACTTGAGGAAAACATGGAGGATAAACATATTGATGCAGATATTGATTGAGTCTCTTCTGAACCAGAGAGTGAAGAAGGCAGTGTATCAGAAGAAGATTAGACCGACGAATCTCATGTGTTACAAGATTACTTGTTAGCTCGTGATAGAGTAAGAAGGGAGATAAGGGTGCCTTTAAGATTTACTGAGAATCATTGTGTACTCAGCTGTCTATTGACTACCAAAGATGGTGACTCTTAAGAGCCATATGATTACTTTGAGGCTCTGAAAGATAAAGACTGGGTAAAATGGAACACTACTATGGGAGATGAAAAGTTCTCTTTAGATAAAAATGGTACTTGAAGTGTAGTATCTAAACCAAAGAACGTAAGAGTAATTAGTATCAAATGGGTTTATACTAAGAAAGAAGGTATACTAGGCGGTGAACCTCCAAGATTTAAAGCAAGATTAGTAGCAAAAGGTTTCTCTCAAAACAGAAGACATAGATTATAATGAAATCTTTGCACCGGTTGTGAAGCATGTCTCAGTAAGGATCCTGTTACAAATCATAGCTACATAGGACCTAAAGTTGGAGCAGTTGGATGTAAAAACTGCATTCCATCATGGTGAACTGTATGAGGTAGCCTAAAGGTTATGAGGTTAAAGGCAATGAAGATTGGGGTACGTTTACTTTAAAACGCCCTTAGATAAACTGAAACAAATTCCTAGACAATGGAATAAGAAGTTTAATAAATTTATGATAAGCAGAGGCTTCTTGAGGAGTAATGTTGATAGTTTCGTGTATGTGAAGCAGATTGAAGAAGGGTCACACATATACCTTTTATTATATGTGGATGACATGCTTGTTGCTTTCAAGAACATGATTGAGATTGATAATCTGAAGAAAGACTTGAACACAGTGTTTGAAATGAAAGATCTTGGTCTGGCTGAGAAGATACTTGGTATGGAGATCAAGAGAAACCGGAAGGAACGAAATCTGGAGTTGTCTCAGAAAAATTATATTGAGAAAGTATTAAAGCTTTTTCAGATGGAAAAGGCTAAACTAGTGAAGACACCTATTGGGATCCATTTCAAGTTGAAATCTGCAACTGAGAAGCAGTTAAAAGAGCATTCATAAGAGATGAAAAGGGTACCTTATGCTAACGCAGTCGGTAGCGTTATGTATATGATGATAGGAACCAGACCAGACATTGCTTAATCTGTGGGGATGGTGAGTCGTTTTATGGGAAATATGATCAAGGATCATTGGTGTGCTGTGAAGTGGTTTCTACAGTATCTTAGAGGGTCATCAGAAGGAAGACTGATCTTTAGTAGTAGTTCTGAACTTAAACTGATGGGTTATAGCAATTCTGATTACTCAGAGGATTTGGATTAGAGGTGGTCAATAACTTGTTTTGTATTCTGTTTTGGAAGTATTGCTATCAGTTGGAAGTCTGGTCTTCAGAAGGTTGTTGCTTTATCAAATACAGAAGCTGAATAAGTCGCTTTGTCTGAGTCTGCAAAGGAGGCTATTTGATTGAGGAACTTGGTTAGAGAGTTCGGGTATACTCATGAGAAGATGGAGATATTTTGAGAGTGCAATAGCATTGTCAAAGAATTATGTTCACCACAGGAGAACCAAACATGTACAGACTAAGTATCATTTTATAAAGGAGAAGATTGAAGAAGGGATTATACGGGTCACTAAGATTGGTACTCTTCATAATCCAGCCGATGACTTCACGAAGGTTGTTCCAGTGAACAAGATGATGAAAGCTTTAAAGAAACTTCGGTTGAGTACTGAGTAATGGTATAAAGTGAGGTCGGTTTTAGTCAGCTTGTGAAGTTCTTAAGAGAGTCAAGTTATTTGTAATACATTCTTGTACTTTTCCACCAGGAGATAGTGGATTTTCCGGGAAAGCAATCCCGGTGTGAGTAGGCTGCTGTCGCATTGACAGTGGAGGCTGAACACGTTAACATCTAGAGTGTACTTTACATTTATTCTTTCGATTCATAGTTTCTGTAATACAAACGAGATACAATTGAGGTGAAAGAGAGTGATCGCAAAATCGAAACAGAGTTTCCTTTACTTGATAGGACTCCTTTCCCATCTATCTTGACCGGGAAGACGGGATAAAAAACCTTGCTAACACCCTTCCCACCCTTCTGGATCCCTCATATTTATGATTCCAGACTTCAGCCTTCATTGATATAAAACAAGCTTACTTACAGGCAACAAGTACCGTTTTCTCAAAGTCAAGTTTCTCGCTTGATATTTTAGAAAGACTGCAGTCTTCGTGAAACAATTTATCCTTTTTTTACAATTCCGTTTACAACAATCTTACATTACTAATTATAAAATTAATTAATATATTGTTTTATATAAAATAATTAAAAGTTTAAGTAAGATTACTTCTTAACATCTTTCGATGACTATAAAAAGGTGAAAATAATTAATGAAAAAATCTAGGATCGACGAGTTATTTCCTCACAAATACTATCATGTAGCATAAAATATCTCTTAAAGTATGATCTCATAGTATTTATCCCTGAAAATAAAGTTCGAATCCTATTACTCCACTGATCTTGATTTTCTCATGATTTTTTGAAAACCGAATTTGAAATATCAAATCTTATGAAACAAACTGAACAAAATTAAACCAGAACAAAGTAATATCCCACGCAAAAAAAATCTTGAGCTCAATAAAAACTCAAACTGATATTTTAAAATTTAAAAGACCAAAAAAAAACAAAAACGCCAAATAAATTTCTATCAAAAATCCTAAAATTGTTGGTTTGTTTAAAAACAGTAAACCAATATAAACCGATTTCATGGGTTTTTTTATTTTGATCTTTATACTCGTGGAGAAATATAGATGAAATTTTATATTCATGGAGAGATAGGATTTGAACTGTATTCTCTGGGATAAATAGCACGAGATAATACTTCGAAAATCATTTGATACTATATAATAGTACTCATGGAGAAATAGCTCGTCGACCCAAAAATCTACCATGGACCGAAAAACATACTTTCAAGTTGAGCAACTTTCAAGTTGAGCAGTGAAAATAAATTATATAGGAAAACGTGTGAGGAGAGGAAAAGCGTGGTGATGCAAAATGTGTGAGGCTCTTTTGCGACAAAGTCTACAGTGGGATGCAGTGGTCCACTGGTCCTCACCCTAAGCGTTTATTAATAAATTGTATCTTGTTAATAGACAGAAACGTGTTATGCTTCTTCTTCTTTTTTGGATATTAGAAGGTTTGGAACCAAAGCGCGTAATCAAGGTCCGAAACCTCAACATGTTATATTAGTTTTGTTTCAGCATTATTCTAACGAGAGACTTCTAAAATGATGGTGAAGGTTCTTTCGAATTGAGCTAGTAACTTCTAGTTGTGTTATGCTATATTACATAGATGTTAGAAAAAAGACTAGTTAGTTGTTTTTGGACAATTGTTTTCTAAATTTAATCTATAAATAAAGTGTTAGCAGGATAATGCTAGTTATCGGCCCTGTTTGTTTCATGATAACTGCGTATAGCAGTAGCGATCATGATAACGCACAACGCTGGTGGAACATCCTAACTTGTTTTCAGTCCCAGCGGTATTTAAAAATGAATAAAAGGGACGGTGAAATTTATGCGACACCGGTGTTTCGTTTTTTTCTGTCTTTGATAACCATCAGCGACTACTTCAACTTTTGGCTCTATCGTTTTTTTGTCTCCATCGAAGTACATTTCTTTGCTGTTGCCGCTGGACGCAACGATGATGAAATGAACATGGCCATAATAACTTATAGCCTTTTAGTTATCTATTTAGCCAGGATACTAGTAGTACACTGTAACAAACTTTTGAAATAAATATTTAAACATAGTTAATATACTTTTCGCATTTTTTATAAAATATTTTAGAAAAAAAATTGTTTCAAATTAGATGACGTTTTCAATTTTTAATGTAAAATTTATTAATTTTGTGTTAGATGACCGTTTGCGTTTTGTAAATTTTTTATTATTGGTCAAATTATATTTAGTTGAATAATTAATGATGTTTTTTAAAATATAAAATAATTATTTTCTTAATATATGGACATAATTTTAAAATATTACTTCATTAAAACAGACATAGTAGTAATATATTATTTATTTATTATAGTTGATAGTTTTATTAAATAAAAATAATAAAACTTAGCCTTTTAGATCTATGATTAAAAAGTACAATTTTTTAATGTTAGATAATTATGATATTACAAACGATTCTACAGTGGACAATTCTACATGTTTTATGATGATTAACGTCTGATTGCATCACCTGAACCGCTTTATGGGATCCACTGACGGTACTCTTTGCACCATGCTGTAAATCTCTTATCAGTCTTTTCTATTTATTTGCATAATTCCGCTTTCACTAGGACTCGAACCCCAGATCTCCTGGTGTATAAGCATTAATAAATTTTTAGTCAAACCATTGGATCAAAAGGACACATAAAAAACTATAGTATCATAACAATAACATAACAGACGGAGACGGTCAATGCATTATGTACTTGATAAGTTTGTATGTCCATTGTTCTCAATGCAATATACCAAGTGGTATGATCATTGTAAGAGCTAAAACCTGCTATCAGATATTTAATATGAATAGAGTAAAGTTTAGAGAAACGTTGGAAAAGATCTCTATGAAGAATATATCTCTAAGACAGTTTGCACAAACTATTCTAATACTAATGATAATGAATATTTTAATTAAAATGAAAAAAGTTACAAAAGAACACAGATATAAAGTAATCTAGATCTCGAGTAAGTAAGTCAAATGGCGTATTATGAAAAATGGTCTTAGCTTTGTCTTTTATATTTATCAGCTCGCTCTAACTACTCCACGCATCTAGGGCGAACGTGACGTGTCTTTCTCTAGAGATCTTGGTCTATTGTGTAACCGGTTGATTGTGAAATTATCATATCTTAGTTGTTATCTGTAGACTCGGAGCTCACTACCTCAGATTGCGATGTATCCCTTTGGTCCAAAATAGCTGGGCTTTACCGATGGTTCATATATTTATTGTCAATTCAGTCTTTTGTGATTGGGCCTTTTCTAAGCCAGATTTATGTGATAAATCTTGCTCCAACAGTTACCTCAACCCATTAAGAAACACGTGGTTGATTTTAATGGGTGTAGACAATAAAGGTGCTGCTTCAATCTCGCCCCTTAGATGAGTAATAATTTCCTTTCATTGTGTGGCTTGAGACAAAGGATTTTTTTAGAAGTTGAGCCATCGAAGCATCACTTCCCACGGGGATCTTTTTGGGAATACTCAAATCATTGTGATATCGACGATTAGGATAGAGCAGATGCCACTTACTCCGATTTTGCTGTCCCCCCTTCCTCGGGAAAGAGAACTTATCTCTTCATAATGACTATAAATGCGACCCTTCAGTCTCTATGTCTTCTCGTCAAGAATTGTCACAAAAATGTATGATCTTTACTCCTATTTTAGAGAATACTTCTTTGCAGTTTCTTTATCACCTTCGTTAGCAGCTCTCTTTTTTATAATATTGAAATCTTTGTTTATCCTTTCTTTATTTTGGGAAAGAATGTTGTCGGAGAAAAGGATATATTTTTTGGTCTTCATCCAAGTTTGCTTATGACTGAAGGGATTTTGTTTTATTCCGCCAGACATAAAGTCCCATCGAAAATAAGACTATTTCTGCCGGGACGACGGGTTCCCCGAAGATAGTTAAACCAGGATTCTGTTTTGCCTATATGATGTATTTCAATGCATGTGGATTATCTTTTCTGATCACCATGTTTATCGTGGAGGTTATGGCTCAGTTGGGGTTCGCCCCCCCCCCCCTCAAATGTCGCCTAGCTTTGCTCGAATAGCAATCAGACTCGCTGTGAGGGAGAGGGAAGAGTGAATTCCTCTAGGCGCTGAGGACCTCTTATCAATTTTTAGATAAAGAGGGGGTCGGAAGGGGCTTGTTCTCTTATATCTCGAGAGAAGTATTTCTTCAACGGGTTACCAAAGTGAAGTGTTTCCCGTGAGAAATACTTCTACTTCTAGGTAAACAGCGCCTCGGTGGGGAGATTTGACTTTAGTCTCATCCCTTCTGACTGGGAAATATTTCTCGTTATGCATTTTGCCTTTCTTTCCCCTTATGCTTTTTAGAAAAATGAATGACTCCGACGTTTTTTTGTGCATAATAGGCTCCCAACGATTCTTTAAATCCTAGGACCCGAAATATAATTCAGGGCTTGGATCTGTGAGAATGACTGGCCTCAGCCTCTTCCTCATAAACTATACGCAACTTGACCTCAAACTCGAGGTAGTTTCATTCTCCTAGTAATCTCCTTGTTTTCCCTTTTTTGGGTGTCAAATGGTCTGATCGTCATTGCCATGATTTCATGAGAATTTCCCTTGTTACATCCTCATTATCCTACTGGTGATTCTGTTTAACCAATGAGTAGGACTCCGCTGACTCTGGCAGATGAGTTAACTATACAAAGGTACAGAGGTTCTCCTTCCTCCGGTCTGGCAAGAATAGGTGGCTCTTGAGGTATGCTTGGAGCTGGCAAAAGGCTTCCTCCCATTTTTCGTATCACATGAATATTTTGTTTCCTTTGAAGAGTTGGTAAAAAGGACGACAGTTATTATTCTATCGTGAGATGAATTTATTCAACGATGTGATCCTCCCAGTTAACCACTGCACTTCTTTGGTGATTTTCGGAGAAAGCACATCGAAGAAGAAGCTAATTTGTTTAGGGTTTGCTCTGATACCTCGCTCCGCCACTAGGTACCCAAGGAATCGTCATAGAGAATCCCAAAGGTGCATTTTCCTAGGTTCAGCTTCATTTCGTACTTGTTAAGGATTATTAAGCATTCTCGTAGTTTTTAACATGATTAGTCATTCTTTCGGACTTGACTATCATGTCATCTATATATACTTCCATGATTTTACCTAGCTGATCGATGAACATTTTGTTCACCAACTGTTGGTAAGTTGCTCCAGCATTCTTTAGGCCAAATGGCATCATTTTGTAGCAGTAAGTAATGTAGTCAGTGATGAACGCTATCTTTTCTTGATCCACATGGTTCAGTAAGTACCACAATCAATGATGAATTCTGTCATTTTTTGATCCACAAGGTTCATCTTGATCTGATTGTATCACATGAATGCATCCATGAATGATAGAAGTTAATGACCGGACGTGGCTTCTACTAGTCAATCGATGTGTAGAAGTGGGAAGCTATATTTCGAACATGCCTTGTTGAGGTCTGTGAAATCTATGCAAACCATCCACTTCATGTTCTTCTTTCTAACGACTACAGGGTTGGTAAGCAAATGAGGTATTTTATCTCGCGAAGTGGATCTGACCTTCATTAATTTTTCCACTTCATCGTTTACTTCTTTGGCGTGTTCACGACCTAGCTTGCGACACTTTTTATTTATAGTTTTGACATGGTATTGATGTTTAACCTGTGAGTATTTATATCTAGGTTGATCACAATCATATCGTTCGTAGACCATGCGAAAATGCTAATATTTTTTTAAGAAACGAGATTAATTCGCTTTGGATGGGGTCACGGGACGCGTGAATTTGATGTGAACTCTGATGCTCCTGACCATTGTTGTCTTATTGTTTCGCAACCTGGGAGTGTAGGTGGAGATCATTTATTAACGACTCCAAACACTGGGGTGCTACAAAGTGGAATTACAAATGGTGGGAGACCCGTAACATTTATTTGCACAAGACGGGATCATGCATTCACCGTAGATGTGCTACTTCCTGGTTGTGCAACCGAGGAAGCAAAATTGAAGTGTTTTCAAAAAGGCATATTGGGATCAGCCAATTAACTGGTTCCAGCGGCGGTTTCGCTTCATAGTGATTTCCAGTGGGATTTATTTATGCGGTGTTGTTGCGTCTCAAGGCAAACCTCGAGATTTAGAGCTGCCATTTCACTTTGAGATGTTTGATTCACGATTATGGAGAGCATCCTTTTGATTTCCGCCAACTCGTTCATTACTAACGGGAGTGGGGAGTTTGGTCATTGACTGAGGAATCCTAAGAGGAGTCATGTTGGTTGGGAATGAAAGATTCTCCGGAGTGGATGTTTGGAATCCATCATTGACATGAATGCTGCTTGGTTCCCCGGTGACAACGGTGCTCTCTTGAGTCGGAATGACTTTGCCAGATCAGATCGATGCGTTGTTGTGGACATATTCATTTGTTTTTGGATTCTTTTGGTCTAACAGATCTTTGATAGGGCTCTTGAGTCAGAGATAGCTTTTTTATCGTCTCCCCCACAAACAGTGCCAAATTGTGGGAGCCCATACCCGCAATCAGAATTTTAGTGTGAATAGAGTAAGTTTTTGAGAAATGGTAGGAAAGGTATTTGTGTAGATCTCTAAGATAGTTTGGAATTTGACTAATATTAATGACAGAATACGAAGATTACAGAGAACAAAGCACAAGATAACAAATTAGAGATAGAGTAATCTATATCTCGAGTGAGTCAATCAAATGGCGCATAATGAATAATGGTATTGGTTTTGTCTTTTATAATGATCACCGCGTTCAACTACTCTACGTATCTAGGACGTATGTGTTGTCGTGCCTTACTTTAGATATCTCGGCATGTTATGTAATCAACCACAAAATGATTGGGTCTTAGTTGTTATCCATAGACTTGGAGCTCCTGGATTTTGGGATGGAATAGTTAGACTTTGACGATGGACCATATCTTCATCAAAGCATATGCTCTCTCCATTTTTATTAGATGACATTTTAGAAAAATACACATAATTACTCAAATATTTTTTGTCATGTTAAAACAAAAATGTCATTATTTATTCTCCTAATTACAAATCAACCAATAATAAAATAGAATACACCATATAATTGGTCATATAACATATAAAGTCAATAAAATTTATATTGAAAATTGGAAATTGAATATATCATCTAATTTGAAACAAAAAAAATTCTCTAAAACGTCAAATGTTTAAAAAAGAAGAGAGTATATGTTTAATTCCAGGGCCGTTATGTGCAAGCTGAGTGGCTAAATATGATACTGATTCTAAAATATTTTTTTCAAAACTATATATAAATTAAAATCTAAAACTTTAATTATATTTCTAAATTTAAGGCTTAAAGTTACAAAAGAAAAATTAAACATATATGAATTGTGCTGGTAACTTATAAACTATATCATTACTTTTTCATATATAATTAAGGGGGGGTATACTTTTACCTTATTTGTTGTAACACAATTCATGTTTATTTTCATTAAGGAGATATTTTCACAAGTAAATTTTTCCTTAAAGAGCAAAAAGCATCATATCATTGCTTTATAGATATATAATATAAATAATTATTTAAATAAATAAAAAATTATTTATACTTGTTGAACTATATATTTTCAAATTCAAATTTCTTATCAAATTTATCTTTTCAAAATTTTATTTTCAAATTCAAAAACTCTTTTTGAAACTTTTTAAAATATATATATTTTACATTTTAAGTATTTATTTATTAAAATCCTAACTCCACCCGTCAAAATCTCATCACTCATATCTAGATTAGTTGACTTTGGAGATATAAATGTTTGTTACTTCTTTAAACTAAAGGTAAATATAGTTAATCTAAACATGAAAAGTGTTATTCAGAATATAGTAGTTTATTAAACTCTTAAACTTCACCCTTCAAAACCTCATCATTCATATCTAGATTAGTTAACTTTGGAGATATAAATATTTGTTTACTTCTTTAAATTAAAGGTAAATGTGGTTAATATAAACATGAAAAGTGTTATTCGAAATGTAGTAGTTTAAGTAATTTTTTTTTACAATTAATATCTTTTAAACTGGTTTACAAATAATTTGAGACAACATTGTTTATAACATATACATGCTTAGAGATGTCCAACATTCTTTTTAAACTTTGAATATTCAAACGTAACTTACAGAAAATTTAAAATGAAACACTTGTGGTATGTACCCCTCCATAACTTTATGCTGTGAAAAGAAACTTTTTGCCGTAACTAAATTAGATACAGAAAACACCGCAAAACATAAGATTTGTATAAGTATGTTTAATTATTATAAGTTTTGTTGTCCTAAAAAAATTATAAGCATAATATACTGTACCACTGTAATTACATGAAGACTGTGATCGTTTAGTCAACGGTGATTTGTTTTATTATACTTCACATTTTTAAAAAGTTCTATATATTTTCAGCTTAAGTTCTGGAAAATAAATAAATAAATATAAAGCATATTTTTATAGCAAGCAAACGAAAACTAAAGAAAAAGCTAAACTGAAACACATTTATAATATAACTGTAACATATTTATTTCAAACATTCCCAGTGCCGGTTCATTATTTTTTTGGATGCCCTAAACTAAAAAGAAAATTAAATTAAAGAAAATTAAATTACCAAAAAAAAATATTTTTTTATAATTTTGATTATTTTTGATTTAAAGTGCAGAGATACGTCGAAAAAATAAATGCAAAAAGGTAAAAAAGAAAAATTAAACTAAAGTCACAATCAAACTAACCCAAACTGGGTAAGTTTAAAACCAGAAACCAATATATGTAATATCAACTTGTCATTTATATTTTATCTTATATCATATATATATATAATAAAACACATTAAAACTTTATAAACTCAATCAATTTCATTAATGATTGATAAACATAATTTCTAAAATTAACTATATAAAATTATTAGTCAATGTTATCATAATCATTTCACTGTAATCAATCAAAAATTTAATAAAATAATTTTCTAATACAAAATTTTACTTTTAAAAATAATTATTATTTGACAGTACATTTATTCAGTATATTTATTAAGAAAACTTCTGTAATTAAAGATAAAAATTCTTCACATATATTATTTTGTGAAAAGAATATTAAATTATATTACATCAAATACTAATAAAAATATATGAAAATTTAAATAAAATATGTCTTTCTAAAATTGGATGCTATAAGAGGTCGTTTGTATGGCTTGACCTAGGCCTGGGCATTTTAACCTGGACCCGAAGACCCGACCCGGACCCGGTCCAAAAATACCCGACCCGAACCCGAACCGAAAGTTTATAAGTACCTATTGGGTCTAAATTTCTTTTACCCGAATAGACCTGGACCCGAAGAGAACCGACCCGAATAGACCCGGACCCGAAAAGAACCGATCCAAATAGACCCGACCCGCAAGAACCGATTTGTACCCGACTTAAAAACATGTATATTAAAACTATGATTTTTTGTGTTATGTTTTTTATATATATATATATTATATTTTATTTAGTTGAAATTTCTTTTGTTAACAATATTTATTATTATTTTGAAACATTTTTAAGTAATATGAAGCTTTAAACTATAAAATTTAGAGTTTAAAATGATTTATGTTTTCAGGACCCGAAAGACCCGGACCCGACCCGGAACCGACCCGAAAAATTACAAGTACCTTTATAGGTCTAAATTTTCAGGACCCAAAAGACCCGGACCCGACAGGACCCGACCCGAACCCGAAACCGACCCGAAAAATTACAAGTACCTATATGGGTCTAAATTTTCAGGACCCGAAAGAACCGGACCCAACAGGACCCGACCCGAGGACCCGGATGCCCAGGCCTAGCTTGACCTCTAGGCTGGTCCTGAATACATTCCTGGATTTTTTTCAAAAACGTTAGACATAATTAAAGTCCTACATGCATTGATTTGTACTTATGTTTCTTAATGTCAAAATGCTTTGTTGTGCTTTGATATTGATGTATTGTAAAACTTGGGAGTTTGGACCACAAAACATGGACCAGTTTTTTATAGTCTTTTCAAAATGGTATATGTTTTAGTTTTTTCATACATGTTAAAAAATATTTTTTTATTAATCGTATATTTTTGTAATTTTTTTTCCATAATATTAAGCAAGGGAAGAAAAAATCAGTATTAACTTTTTGAAGTTTACATTCAAGCAATATTAGTTGATAAAAATGTATTGAAAATACAAAAAAAATATATATCTTTTTGAAACAATTTTTTTTCTAAATCATGGATATTTATAAGACTAATGAAGTATTTTATTTTTTTAATAACCATAATCAGTTACATTAGTTATATTTTCTTTCACAATAATTAGTAATCTCTTAACTAACTTTTGTTTCTCAATATATATGTCACTAGGTTAAGATATGCGCACTGCGTGGAACAAACATTATACATACAAATTATTTTAACAAATTATTATTTAATTTGTATTTTTTACATATTATAAAATAATAAATTTATATTAAATAATAGATAAATCAATAAATATTATGTACATAACTAATTTAGTGCAATCACATAAACCAAAACAATCAGTCTTGTTTATTTACAATCATTTTATATAAGTAAATCCAAACAATCAATTTTATACATTTCATGTTATATATAATTATATTTAAATGATATTACATAGTTATTGTGATTGATTACATAGTTATTGTGATTGTTGAATTTATTTTCACAGTATAAAATTAGACAAAAAGAATATAGTCTACACAGTTTATTATCAAATTTTTCTTATTCAAAATTATTAATTGCATATATATATATATATATATATATATATATATATTTACCACATTAAATAATTTTTAAATTTTTATTTAAAAATAATTAAGAACATTAATAATAAATTTATGGTTAGTTTAGTAAAAAAATACTATATTTCTAAATGGACTAACAAATGTTTCTAAAAAGTTTTAGAATCATTAAAATGATTACACGTGCTATAATTCAAAGATTGCAATGTTTCTGAAGGATTAGGCATGAAAGATAATCCATCTGACTTGTTCAGGTAAAGGTAATTACGGAAATAAAAGCCAGAAGAATACAGTTTAGTCAACCATTTGATATAACTAATGTGTTGAATAAAAATCTTAAAAAGGTACTCGTGGTCACTTTTTGACAAATTTAGACAAGTAATACATATATTGTTTAAATTAAGATATTTGATTGAAGTCCACGTGTTAACATTCGAGATTCTACTTTTCCTAGAAAACATTCGAGATACTACACAAATAATACCAGACAAAATAATTTTTATGAGTGTTCTATTCAAAATATCAAAATGAATTTATAAGTTATTAACATGTCGACAAAACATGGCTATCACCTGAGAAAATATAATCTAATTTAAACTTGAAACAATCCTTAAATAGTTAAAATACTACGACATTTGTTTTTTTTAGAGCATCGTGAAAATGTTTTAAACATTTTCAGAATATTAAAAACATTTCTAAGAAATTGGAGAATTTTTTTATATTATCTAAATATATAGTACTTTTATGAATCATAATAAATAGAGGTATTTTAAAATTATTTGTATATATGTACATTTTTAATTTAATATATATGCGAAACTTTATTATTTAGAAATCAAGACTAGAGAAAATAATGCTCCCAAATACTAGACCAATTGTTTCCATAGTTTTATTTGAATTAATATATATTAAGGAATTCAGTTCCTTATAAATTTCACTTGGTCTAATTTCTATCTTGTAATTTATTATTAAATATTTTCATGGTTATCTAACATATATACGTGCATAAGTTAAATATATTAATATGGACTAATGTCTATCTTATAATCTGTTACTTATTTTTTTTCTTATAACAGCCAACTAGGTGGGTTGCCCGCACATGCGAACATAAACATTTTATAAAATTTCTTATTAATATATACATTACTAATTTAAAAATTATAAATATATTTTATTATTTATGTTTTCATTTAAATATTTATGTGAAAAATATTATATATATTATATTTATTATTAATAAATCAATCTTAAAATTCACTTAATTATAGAAAATTAATAATTTTACTTGATTAATATTTAGTTATGTGTTTTTTTTAATTGTAACATTTTTTATAGAAAATTAATAATTTTACTTGATTAATATTTAGTTATGTTTTTTTTTTAATTTTAACCTTTTATTAAAAGATTTTTTTGGATAACAACACAATGAGCCGACGATATCCTAACATCCAGCAGTGTTGTAAAGCCATTAGGATAGCCTGTAATTCACATTCAAGTGCATCATTACTTCTTATCCTCCTCGCATGTACTGACCCTTTCTAGGTCCCATATTCATCCCAAATTATCAATCCAACCTTACAGCAATCCAGTCTATTTTAAAACCCCCATCCGTATTGCATTTGACCCACCCAGGCATTGGTCGCTTCCAAGAAGAATTAGTTAACCTCTGAAGTCTTTGTGTTTGTTGTTCGTGAGTATCATCAGCTCTTCCTATTTGTTTCCATTCCCTTGCATCTTCCCTTGCATATCGTAAGAGCCTTCTCCAATGAATTTCTTTTTACTGAAATATCAGTGTATTTCTACTCTTCCAAAGTCTCCACAGTATCCAAATTGGTAAGTCTTGTAAGTGGGAAAGACGAGGCGAGAGGGAGCATTGTAGGCATGCTTTTATCTTCTCATCCACTGTAGAGTTTGAATTCTCAAAAGTGCTATTTGCTACTCCAGACGCACGCCACAGTTGTTTAGCATATGGACACTCAAAGAATATGTGCTCCTCTGTTTCTACAGCCGAACAACATCTTTTACATTGAACATCTTGAACGATGTTTCTTCGCTGCAAATTAGAACTGGTCACCAGACTCTTGGATAGGATCCGCCATAGAAAGTGTTTAAGCGTTGCCGGATCTTTCGTCCTCCATATTTGTAGTTTCAAAGGTCCAAAACCATATGTTGGAATTAAGTGTGAGTTTGTTGGCAAGTGAGTACCTAACCAGTATCCAGATTTGACAGTGTATATGTCATCCTCGTTGTAATGCCAGCCTAATAGATCTTGACGTGCTAGAGGGATAATCTTAAGGGCCAAAATCTTCTCAACATCTTCATCATGAACGACCGCTCTCAGTTTATCCTCATCCCAACTTGTTCTTCTAACATTAAAGAACTTGTTCACCTTTTCTCCAGCCAGACATTCTCCACGAGCCAGTAGTGGCCTAGGTGGATGATCCTGAATCCAGGGATCTGTCCACATATTAACTAGTGATCCATCCCCAATGATATATCTCATTCCTTTGGTGATCAACTCTCGTCCGTGAAGAATGGACTTCCAAGCATAAGAAGCCTTATTTTTTAGTTTTGCATTTAGGATATCTCCATCCGAAAAATACCGAGCTTTCAATATGCGTGCCATAAGACAAGTCCGGTGTTGCACTATCCTCCAGACTTGCTTACCAAGTAACGCTTGGTTGAAAGTTTCCAGGTCTTTAAAGCCAAGTCCACCTTCCCTTTTCGGCACACATACTCGATTCCAAGAGTACCAATGCATTCCTCTTCTATCTCCAGCACCCCACCAGAACTTAGCTAAGATACCATTAATCACCGAACATATTTCCTTTGGTAACTGGAAAACATTCATAGAAAATATTGGTATCGCTTGCGCTATGGCCTTTAATAACACTTCTTTACCTCCAGTAGACAGATATTGTTGGTTCCAGCTTTGGGTTATTGATGTCACCTTGTCTATGATGTAGGCAAACATATCACTTTTCTTAGTTCCAACTTGTCTTGGCAGTCCCAAATACTTACCAATGCCTCCATCATTATGTATCCCCAACAAGTTACGCATATTCGTCTTTGTAGTAGGATGTACTTTAGCACCGAATGTAATTGATGACTTGTTGAGGTTTATTGCTTGCCCTGAGACGGTTTCATATTTCGCAAAAATATATTTTAGCTTCTTAGCTGCCTTCTCATTAGCCAAAGAGAAGAATAGGGAATCATCAGCAAATAATAAATGGTTAACCGCTAGTGCATTGTTTGCTATCCTCACTCCCATTAAAGATCGATCCTTCAGTGCCCTTGTCATTAGGTGAGAAAGAACTTCAGCACATAGGATGAAAAAATATGGTGACAAGGGGTCTCCATGTCTCAGTCCATGAGCTGGTGTGATGAAACCCTCTGCCGTACCATTGATCAAAACAGAATACCGAACTGCAGTAACACAGCTCATAATCCATCCAATCCAGGTGCTATTAAACCCCATTTGTTTCATTGTTTCTGATAAAAACCCCCATTCCAGCCTATCATAAGCCTTTGTAATATCAGTCTTGACTGCCATATACGAGGTAGCTTGTCTCTTCCGAGCCTTGAGACAACAGAATACTTCATGAGCTATCACTATTTTATCTGATATCATTCTCCCATGAATGAAAGCGTTTTGGTTCTCAGAGATGATGCTTCCCAAATGTTCTTTGAGACGGTTAACTAAAATCTTTGTGATAATCTTGTAGGATACATTACAAAGTGCAATGGGCCGAAACTCTTTCATGCTAGCCGGAGGGTACACCTTTGGCACAAGACATATGTTGGTGTGACTAATTTGGGGATCCATATGACCTGTTTCGGAAAAAACCCGTAATCTCTTTCATCACATCTCCCTTTATATCTTCCTAGTAGCTGTGATAAAAGACTGCAGTAAATCCATCCGGTCCAGGTGCTTTGTGAGCTCCAATATCCATAACAACTTTATACACTTATTCCTCAGTTATGCATCTAGTGAGATCATGATTCATAACCCGTGTTACCTTCACCGGAAAGTCTACAAACACGTCCTCATACCTTGCTGGGGTGGCACCTTCAGATGTATATAGCTTCTGAAAATACTGGACAGCTACCTTCGAAAGTTCCTTATGTCCTCTATACATAACCCCATGGTCATCCTGAATGACACTAATCGTATTCTTTACTCTTTTCCCTTTGTGACCGCATGGAAATATCCTGTGTTTCGGTCTCCATAACGTAGCCAGTTAACTCTGCTTTTTTGCTTCCAATAGATCTTCATCAAGGTAAGCTTGGTTCAATCTTCCCTTATCTCTGCTCGTTTCTCTTGAGTTGTGGCTGCTGAAGTGACTGCTTTATCTAACATAACTCGTAATGAGCCAATCTTTTCCGCTGCATTAGTCCTGTTTTGTTGTTTCCATCGAGAAATATAATTCCGACATCGACTCAACCTTTGCACCAGAGGTATTTGTATCAACTGAGTCTGACCTGTACCCTTCCAGCCCCGACGAACCGTCTCTGAAAACCATCCTTTGAGATCATTTGACTATCAAATCGAAAACACTTCCGGTGTTCTTCTCTTTCATTAGACATATACGTTATCAAAGGTCTGTGGTCTGATTCCCCTATCTCCAAGAACTGCGTTTGTGATAAAAGGAGCATTTCTATCCACTTACCATTTGCCATGGTTCGGTCTAAGCAGCACTTAACTAGGTGAGAAACTCTTTGTCCTACCTATGAAAATCGATCTCCAACTGACTGGATATCAACAAGTCCGCATGTTCTTCTCATTTGTCTAAACTCATGGAAAGAATGTTCTGGCCTTACTCGTCCTCCAGCCTTTTCATGATTCCCCACTATTTCATTGAAGTCTCCCAGAAGAAACCAAGGTTCATGTCTTCAGGTTGAACTCAATCGAACTAGCTTTACCCATGTGTGATGTCGGTACAATGGGTTAGGATGACCGTAGACAAAGGAAAAGAAAAATTGCATTCCATTAAAACCAACTTTACAATCAATAAGTTGTAAAGACTGACTAAGCACACTTAACTGAACAGATTGCTGAAAGAAAATAACAAGTCCGCCTCCTACACCTACAAGCGGTACAATACCTGAAAAAGGAAAATCTAATTGAGTTCATACATCACGCACAAAGTCATCTTGCTGTTTAGTTTCTGATAAACACAGAATGTCCGGGAGATACTTTTGTTTTATCTCCTTTAGGCGTCGAACCGTCGAGTTTGTGCCTAAACCTCGACATTTCCAACAGGTTGTCCTCATGGTGGTAGAGGTGGTTCTGGGCCCACCGCGCCTTGCACCTCAGTAGAGTTAACCATTCCACCCACAACTTGCGTAATCTCCTTCCTCAGTCGTTTCGCTTGGGTATTGTCACTGGCTTCGCCTCTCTCTGCCAAGCAAATCATTTGTAAGTTCCCAACATCTTCCCTTGAATAAACTTTCCTCTTTAGACCCGGGTCTACTCCCAATCTTCCAAGAATCTGTGTTCCATTGAGATACTCCTTATGAGCCGAATCTACTCTGTTGCCATCACCATTGTGCCCCATTTCTATTCTCGTTTGATTCCCCAGATCCTCCTCATACTCTTCTTCCTCCATGCTTCTTACATGTTTCCCGTATTCTCCCTGCTCAATGTTCACTAGTTCAGCCTCTTCCTCAGCCTTTTCTCCCTCCTCTACATTATCCCCAGCCGCAACTGCTTCTTGGGCTTCCCCTTGTATCTCTTCTATAGTAACACCTTGGTTAGGAACCAGTTCAATATCATCGTCATTCCCACTATCATTATCATCAGCATCTGCAGCAGGCCCTCCATTTTGGATCAGACAAGCCCCTGAATCATGTGTAAGCATACCACAAACCTCACAGAAGCCTCAGAGTCTCTCATAATGAAGACGCAAGAGAGTGTTGACTCCATTGGCAAATTGGAAGTTCCTCTGGAACTTGAGAGGATGGTTGATGTTCCAATTTAAACGTACACGGACAAATTCCAACTGATTCCCGATTTCCTCACTGTAGTCCATCTGGATGTACTCTCCTAGGGCACAAGCGATATGGACAATAACTTGCCGATTCATGTATTGAAGTGGTATGCCTCTGATTTGCATCCAAAACGGAATGTAGTTCAGCATTCCCATATCCATTAATGGAGTCCATCGCTGAAGCACCAGCATACGGTCAGCGTACGCCCAAGGGCCTCTACGGATCACCGTATCCATGGCTTCCTCGGTGGGGAAGACAAACTGGAAGCGTCTACTTTCAATAATCCGACCCCGAACAATCCCTTCAAAACCTCAGTTTTTAGGCATCGTTGCAATGAGTGCCCAAAGATTTTGTTTTCATGGTATGACTGGTCTCCCTATCAGGATAAAGCGGTTCTCCTCCTCCGCTTGAAGCACCACTTTCGTTGGGAGGACCACTGGAACATCTTCACGTCCAAGATTTATGTCATGTAACGCTCTCCGAATGTTATCAGCCATCCGATCTAGAAAAAGAAACAATCTCCAAAGGCAAAAGAGTTGATTTGCTATTAGATGAAACAAATTATGAGGAAACCCCAATCTTACGATGACATTGATATATAGCCTCCTCCAGACTAACCGTTCCAAAAACCATTCATCACGAGTGTAGATCGTGGAGAGATACCACGAAGGGGTAAATTTCTGATTAAACACCACTTCGTTAGAGAAATCCTCATCAACCACCCAAGTAGTGGTGAGAATCAAGGAAGAAAAGAAGATCAGTAAAATCGCCTTTTTGATCGCCATGTTTTCTCCAACCAGAATTCTTTTATTATTAGAATATATAATCTGTTACTTATTATTTTCATAATTTTTTATTTGATATACATTTAAAAAATAATTAACTATTCCACGTGTCCGAATATAAATAAAATAAGATCTAGTAAATTTATATTTAAAAAGTTATTGTTGTATTGCATTCTATGTTTATGCACGCAAATTAGCTATAATATATGGGTAATTTGTTTATTTAGCTAAAAGTAACTTGCAAGAGGAAATCAACAAACAAAAAACAATAAATACAAAAGATCTCATATGAATAAAGAGGAAAATAAATAAAAATACAAATATCAAAAAGAGAGAAAATAGTCTAAAAACATTGACACACTTACCTTACCTATACACAATATATGTAAGTATAGATTTGTATATCTATATAAATAGCTAGAGTCACCCCAAGTCTATAGCTAAACTGAAACTGAAAAGGACAAGAAGCTCTCACATGACCCGAGCCACACTCCATTAATGGATCCCTTTTACTCTCTCTATGAAGTGATCTTCATATCTATCATCACCGAGAAACTCTCTTGAACCACTATTATCTCAACCCTTTAAAGTCATCTAGAGAGAGAAAGTGAGAGAAAGAAGAGAGATCCTTAAGTCAAAAAAAGAACAAAAAAAGAAGAGAGATCCCCAATTTAAACTTAAGAAACCATTGATTTCATTTTCAACCCTTTTTTGGAGTCAACGGAAAGATCTAAGAAGAAGCAAACACAAAGAGTACTTCTTCTTCTGGATTCTAGGGTTCTATTTGCTCTTCACTTGATTTTCAATTCTTTGATTTAAGATTCGATGTGGTTTATAAATTTACGTGGTTTTTGATATATATTATCTCATGTATATAGAAGGATTTTGTGTTGGGTCATCATCTTCTCAAGAATCACTCATCAGATCCATAGAAAAAAAAGGTTGAATACTTTTTAACAGATCTTGAATTGGTTCATCCTCTTGTCAAGAATCCTTTTAATTTTTTATAATAAAGTCGGATACCTTTCGAAGATCTTAAACTGAATTTAGTCATCAATCTTCTCAGTGACCCATTAAGATTTCTTAAAAAACATGTTGAATACATTTCTAAGATCTAAATATTGGGTTGTCATCATCTCAAGAAACCATATAACAAAGTTTGATACTTTTGATAGATATGTCTACAAGGGCTAGCTTTGACCAAGAACCAGCAGAGAACGGTGGCTCTAGCAACAACAACTCCAACTCGGCGATGAGAGAGCCCATGTTCGAAAAAGTGCTAACACCAAGCGACGTCGGGAAACTAAACCGGCTCGTGATTCCAAAGCAACATGCAGAGAACTACTTCCCGTTAGAAGACAATCAAAACGGCACGCTTTTGAATTTCCAAGACAGAAACGGCAAGATGTGGAGGTTTCGTTACTCGTATTGGGACAGTAGCCAGAGCTACGTGATGACCAAAGGATGGAGCCGTTTCGTCAAAGAGAAGAACCTCAACAACGGGGACACCGTTTCGTTCCACCGTGGCTACGTCCCGGACGATAACGAACCAGAGAAACGAAGGAACATGCTATTCATCGACTGGAGGCATAGACCCGACACAAACCTAGTACACAACATTAACCATCATCATTACCCGATGTTCGGGCCTCCTCCTTATCCAACGGCTAGTTATTATCCGGTCACGGAATATTCCAGAAGGTTTCCACCTTTATATCATAACCAGTTTTTAGGGTATGGTTATGGGCCTCATCCTCATGGTAGAACTGTTACTGGAGGGCGTTACTACGCTGGATCACCGTTGGATCATCATCATCAGAGGAATCTTGGTAGATCTGAGCCGTTGGTTTATGACTCATATCCTGTTTTTCCAACGACAAGGATGACTTCTTCCTCGGCGATGTTACCCCCTTCCCAGCCGCCGCAGGAGGGGACGGCGAAGAAGCTAAGGCTGTTTGGGTTCGATGTGGAGGAGTCTTCTTCGTCAGGGGAGCCACGTGGCAAAATGGGTGTTGCTGGGCACTCTTCATCTTCTCCGGTTGTCATTAGGGATGATGAATCATCATGGAGGTCGCCACGTGGCGAAATGGGTGGAACGTCTTCTTCGGTTGTAAACTTAAGCGATGATGAAGAATATAAAAGGAAAGGGAAGTCTTTAGAGTTTTAGAGAGATAAGTCATTTATGTTCACCACCATTTTCTCTAATTTCCTTAATTATTTCCTCCATTTAGGTTAGTTTCAACTTAGAAATCATAATAAGCCAACTTTGCAATTGGGGAATTACAATGTCGTGAGGAACTTAACCGAGCTCATATTATATAAATGTAGTGTTATTAAGATGTTTGGTTTTTGATTTCTTGAGCCCTAGCCACCAACCCCCCCCCCCCAACCTTTCAGTATTCTAGTAAGCTTTTTCTGCCAAAAAAGTATTTGTATGAAGCTTATATATAAATAAAATTATCATATTATATCATCTCGGGTTTTTCTTATACACACTCATATTGATCATATATAATCATGTATACAACACACCTATCCATAAATTAAAAGTGTTTCATCCCGTTATCTTTATTTTTTCTGTCATAACTTGAGAAGTTGAGCTGGATAACTAAATGGGAAGGATAAAATAGCTTATAAATTATCGAAATTGTACTCTCTGTGCCTATCTATAGCTAAGCAGACAAAGCTTCCATTGTACATCTCTCTCTCTCTCTCTCTCTCTCTCTCTCTCTCTCTCTCTCTCTCTCTCTCTCTCTCTCTCTCTCTCTCTCTCTCTCTCTCTCTCCCTCTCTCTACCCCATATATATGGTCCAATTTTAGTTTGTTTGATTACTATTGTGTTTGCTTCATTTAAAGAGAATTGTAGCTAATGGGCAGAGAACAAAAAGAGAAGCTACGAAAGGACAATTTCAAGTTACAATAATAAGTTCGAAGAAGAAACACAAAAGGTATGATATGTTCTTTCATTTTTTTCTACTTTATCCCCAAAAAGAAAACTTCTACCACTTCTCTTCTACTTTCTTAGTTTCTTGTTTCGTTAATTGCTTGTAACCGTCAGTCCGTGCGACCGTACGTGTCAGGTTCGGAATTACAAGTTTACAACTTAATGATTATGTGTAACTAAACTAGGTATCTAGTTGATGCAATATCATATGCGAATTATTGTAGATGCACATATCATCACATATATAGTGGAGCAGCCCTGGTAAATGCAATAGAAAGCAAAACTTGTTTGGGATTCCAAATTTTGATCTAATGTATATACTAGACTTTGGCACCTGGGGGTATTTTCTTAATTTGTAATGGATTACATTTACGTTTTCTAAATGTTTGTCTATAGAGAAATGGCTTCAAATAGCCTTAAAACAAATTTTTGTTTCCAAACTATTTTTCAGTGGTCAAAATAATCAAAATAGGTTTCATTAAAATGAATGACAATAATATCCCTTCTCATATATAATATAAATATATATTTTTTTTTTAAAAAATCAAAATTTTATTTTTGAAAAAAAAATTGAAAAATTATTTTTTCAGAAAAAAAATCCAACATTTACAGCGATTTTTAATTTAAAATGGTTAAGAAAACCTTCTTCAATGTGTATGATATCTCTTGAATTTGAGTTTAGGAAGATTTTATTGAATATTATTTATATGCATATTTAAGTAAATATTATTCAATATATAACATCTTTCGAGAATTTACAAAGATGCTTTTAAATATGTATATTATTTTTATAAAATTTAGATATTAAATTGAGGAAGGTCTTCCTAAAATTTAAGAAAGATGTTATACATATTTAAGAATATTTTACAAAATATACATATAATTCAAATCTAGTAAGATGTTCATAAATATGTATTCCAGGAGATGATCCTAAATAAACTTTTAATAATGTATTTTTAAATACACATTATGAAATTTTTCTTAAAATTTATGAAGATATTATACATATTTATCAATATTTTCCTAAATAGTAAGATATTATACTTATTCAAGAAGGTTTTCCTAAACTCAAATTTATGAAGATATCATACACATTCTTAAATGTGTATTTATGAAGACCTTCATGAATATATGAATACATTTACTGAATTTGAATTATATAAGTATTTAGTAAGATATTATTAATAAATATAACATATTACTAAAGTTTTTGGAAGATATTCTTAAAGAACTGGAAATTTTCATGACTGAGTTTTAAAAATTTAATTAGTTTGATATTCAATCTTCAAATCAGTCATCTTATATCATCTTTCGTAATATAATCATGACTCAGACTCAGGGCTGAATTGAAGAGTGAGCGTCTCATCTTGTCCTACAAGTTCGACACAGTTCAGCAGTTCTTAGTTATAATCTCTTTCGCTTTATGATTCAGTGCCACTGATACACAACAACGTTTTTTTTCTTCGGATTATTTGGGCATTCACTCCTGTTATAACCAAGAAAACGCCTTGCATTCAATACATTTAAACTCCTTAAGGACATTTATTGCAAAAGTGTCCAAAGCCTTCATATTCGTGGCAATACAAATCCGGCTTCCCTCTTCCTTTAGACGAATTAGACTTAGAACCTTGACTATTGAAATATTTTGTGTCATGTTTCTGAACTCGACCACCAGAAAGATTCTGATCTTTATCAACTTCCTTGAGCATCTTGTTAAAGTTCATGGCCATGAGACTCAAGTTTTCTCCAAATCGTCTCACTTCTTCTTCTTTTGATTCGGCTGAGAAAGCAATCCCCTTCCGAGTTTTTGAAAACTCATTGTTTTTCTCGAGATCTTGTACCTTGACTATACTAGCTAGCCGATCAAACTTCAAATCATCAGTGTTCATTGTAATTTTGAGGACAACCTTGTAAGCTTTAAAACGTGGCATCATAACAAGTTCTTGAGTAATTTCTTGTCTTTGTATTTCTTTCGAAGAACAAAGGCTTCATTAAATATTGAATTTATCTTAGAGACAAAGCTAGCAATGCATACGACATCTTCCACTCGCAGAGTCTCAAACTTGGAAGCTTTATGATCAATTTTGGTTCGATTGACACTCGAATCACCTTCGAAGTTGTTGATTTATGTATCACATGCCTCTTCTGCTTATTCGCAGCCTTGAAAGATTTTATGTTGATCAAGATCTACTGCTTAAAAGATCGTTGTTATGGCTTTTGAATTGTATTTCGAAGCATCCTTGTCCGAGTCAGTCTCTTTACACTACAAGAAAACAAGCCGATTCCCGACAAAATTCCCAATGAAAATGAAATCCCTCGGGAGTTTTCGTGGAAAAATTGGCGAAATTCCGACAAGACTAAGAAAATTGATTTTCGTCAGGAATTCCTCGTCCCAAAAAGATTCCCTACAGAAGCAAAAAATGGATTCCATCGGGAATACGTCGGGAATTCCCCATGAATCCCGACATAAAAATTTTGGCTTCCCTCGGGAATCCGCCAGGGTTTCTCCACGGATTCATGACGAAAGACAATTTAAAGTCTTGAAAATATAATGGTTTAAGAGTTTAAAGTCTCAAAAAATTATCGGGTCATGTGATATGTGTAAAAACAAGTTTGGACGTTGTAACACTCCCAATATTTTTTTCTTCAAAATAACATAACCTAAGGTAACTCGATTGAATTATAAACTTCAAGGTAATCTTATGTATATATACACAAACAATTAACGAAATTCGTAGTTGATTTTGTAAAAAATTTCTTAAGTGTTTTTGATAATGTGTGAGGATAATAAACTTTTGTATACCAATGGTATAACCTGGGTTTTAAATAGCGTATGGCGAGGTGAAGCAATGAGTGCCTCGCCTCTCGCCAAGCGCCATAGCGACACAAAGCGCTTGCTTTGTGTATGAAAGCAAAAACCATTAATTCAAAAACATAGGCATAGATAAACAATGATACTTTTATATCCATACCTATAAGTTCGGTAAATTTATAGTAAAAAAAATAGGATAAGAGAGTTATGCAGCAAAACTTATCCTTGAAAAGAGAAGATAGAACTTGAGAAATTGAGAATTGAGAACATAGAGCTAATCGTAAAAGCAAAAAAGAGCTAAAGCCACTGTCAATAAAGAGAATAGTAGAGAAAGATCTCATGAATAGCTTATAGGTTTGTAATACTGTTATGTGATAGTTTGAATTAAGATTTCAACTTGAATTAAGGGTTGGTGATAGATTCTACTAGACGGCACACCTAACTATTAAACCTAGGTTGGTTTAGTAATCTAACTTTCAACAAACCAAGTTGGTTTGAGAAAAATCATTGAAGCGTCACTTTGCACGCCTTAGGAACTACGAGTATAGTGACAATAGCAACCACTTTGTACACCTCGCCTGGCCTTGGGGTCTTGAAGCGATAAAGACCCACTAGACCTGGCCAAGCGCCATGGCGAGGTTAGCGCTCACTATTTAAAACCCAGGGTATAACATAATCGATTATTCTCGATTTTTTTTTTTCATTTTTCTTGACCCTAAGCCACAATTTGTCGGGAATCCGTGGGGAACTCCCGACGGAGACAAAAAATAACTTCCGTCAGGAATCCCCTTGGATTCATGACGGAAGTCAATTTAGGGTCCTGAAAATATAATGTTTAGGGGTTAGCGGTCTTAAAAAAAGTTTGGGTCATATGATAAGTGTAACAAGTTTGGACGTTGTAAACATTCAATATTTTTTTTTCAATATAACATCATTTAAGGGTAATTCGATTGAATCATAAATTTCAAAATAATATTATGTATATATATATATATATATATATATACATAAGTAATGGAATTCAACGATATTTAAAAAAAACCGTTTTAAGTGTTTTTATAGTGTATGAAGATACTCTCTCTGGTTCTAAATAAGTGTCATTCTACCATTTTATTCTTGTTTCAAAAAAAGTGTCACTTTGCATTTCCAATGCAATTTTTTCCATATAATCTCTTTCTTACTCTTTTAACTAGCCAACAAATATTTTTTAATTCATTTTTATTTAAATAAATATATATTAAATAAGGCATAGTAGTATATTTATTTATTTTCTTAATATGCATAAAATGTGTCTAAGTAACACTTATATTTAAACGGAGGGAGTAATAAAATATTGTATAAACTTGGTATAAGGTAATCGGATATTCTCAACAGTTTTTTCATTTTTCTTGACCCTAAACCACAATCCTTCGGAAATCCTGTAAACAAAAAATTTGATTTCCATTGGGAATTTCCCACCGATTCCCGATGAAAGTCAATTTAGAATGTTGAAAATATAACATGTAGGGGTTAACAGTTTCAAATAATTTCCGGTTCATTTGATAAGTGTAAAAATAAGTTTGGACACTCAATACTATTTTCAAAATAACATCACCTAAGTGTAACTCTATTGAATTATAAACTTCAGACTAATATTATGTATTCTTTACACAAAGGAAATAATTTATATTTTTCTTTATTAAAAAGAAAGAAAGTGTTTTTGATAGCTAGTGAGGATAATAAACTTTTGTATACTAATAGTGTAACTTAATCGGATATCCGTCAGGAATTTTGTTGGGATTACATCGGGAACATGGAAACTACCCGGGAAAGTAGACAGCCAAATTTTTGTTTACAGTGTGAAAATAAAATTCCTAAGAAATTCACGACGCATCATTTCCATCGGGAATTTTTAATACATATTTATCCAAAAACTTCTACTTCTTAATTAGTCTCTCAATCTAAAACATACAAATCGATTATCTCACCAATAAATCTAAATCCCTTCCTCCCCCTTCCAATAACTCTAAACCTTAAGTCTAGATTAGTTAACCGAAGGTATATAAGTGTATATTTACGGGTGTTTTACATAATTGACTCAAAACTTGAAGTTAAACACAAAACTAGCCCTTCTTTTTTTGGAATTTTGAGTTGCCCTATTGACCCCAGAAGTTCTCATTATTGAAGAAAATGTCACTAGAAGACTTACTTGAAGACTTTAAGTAAGTCTTTGAAAATTGTGTTTTACTCTATCATTTTCATCTTCATCAATTATTCACGAAAATACTATTATCATCAATTCACTCAACAACCATGAACAACCAATATGAAGCTTTTAATGCATAAAATATCGATTTTCACTCATTGTATCTCATATCTTATCCATAATTTCTTAATTTCTCTCTATATTCATCCAAAAGAACTAAGATTATTGATTCTAAAGTTTTTAAGGTTCATATAGCCCTTCAAGCTCATGATTCATGGTCATTAATGATTGAGTAGCTGTTTTGGTGAAGTTTTGTGTCTTTGGACAACTAAGCAAGTTTTCTCAGTGGTTGAAGGTATGAATCTAATAATTTACCCAGATTTGTTCGCCAGAATACTTACATGTAAGTTTTGCAATTGACTTTTTGTGTGTTTTTTAGGAAGACTTTCGTGGAAGTCTTCCAACATTTCTTTGTTAACAAAAAAAATTAGGAAGACTTCCATGGAAGTCTTCCCAGATAAACATGTTAGTTTTGCAATTGACCGATCTGTGTCAGAAATTTGACTTTCTCCAGAAAACTTACCGGTAAGTCTTCCGAACTTTTAAATTAAGTCTGCTTACAGTATGTGGAAGTCTACGTAAGTTATTTTTGCAATTAAAAATATAAACTTGAAGATTTAATTTAAATTGGAAGACTTCCAGCGGAAGTCTTACATGGAAGTCTTCTAGATTTTTATTCAGTAATTCTTGTTAAACATAAGGTAGCAAAAGAAAACTTTCATGGAAGTCTTCCAGTCTTCTCCAAAAAATTTAAGTATAGTCAACTGCAAAAGTAACCTACGCAGACTTCCACGGACCGTAAGCAGACTTAATTTAAAAGTTTAGAAGACTTACGACTTACCGGTAAGTCTTCTGGAGAAAGTCAAATTTCTGACACAAATTAGTCAATTTCAAAACTAACATGTTTATCTATGAAAACTTTCCTGGAAGTCTTCCTAAATATTTTTGTCAATAAAGAAAAGTTGGAAGACTTCCACGAAAGTCCAGGGGAGACTTCAATTGCAAAAAAGATCTGAATGGAAGACTTCCAGGAAAGTCTTCTGGGAAGACTTTCACGATAGTCTTCTACGACAATATATAAAACCTTCATTTTCTTCAAATTTAAAATAATTTTTTAAAATTTTATTGTTAATTATTATGTTTTAGACAATATTTGGGGTCCTGAATGAAATCCATAACCTTATTGGTGACAATATAGAGGTTATCAAATATGTTTATTAATATATCTAGCTAGTGATAGAGGGAAGTCTTCTGGGTTAAATTTTTGACCTTGATGTTCTATGTTTGTATATAAAAACATAACAACTTAGAAGACATTAGAAGAAAGATTTAATAAAGATGGAAGACTTAATTATAAGTCTTCTAACAAGAAAACATTAGAAAACCTGCCAGAATACTTAATTATAAGTCTTCTGGAAAGTCTTCTAACGTCTTCTTGTTAGAAGACTTCCCATAGAACTTAATAATAAGTCTTATAACAAGAAGATATTAGAAGACTTCCCAAAATATTTAATTATAAGTCTTCTGGAAAGTCTTCTAACGTCTTCTTGTTAGAAGACTTCCCATAAAACTTAATTATAAATCTTCTAACAAGAAGACATTAGAAGACTTCCGAGAAAACTTAATTATAAGTCTTCTGGAAAGTCTTCTTGTTAGAAGACTTCCCATAAAACTTAATTATAAGTCTTATAACAAGAAGAAATTAGAAGACTAGTATAGACCTTGATGCTCATAATAGATTTAAGTATTTATGTAACATTTGATATTTGGTGAATTTAGCAAAGTTTTCTTATGAAGTATTCTCCCTTAGCTGTAGTAAATTTGACTAATTTTTTGTGTTATTGTATTTTGCTATTAAATTTGTATCAAGAACCTTAACAATGTCAAGTACTTTTGGCAAGATAATATTGTTGAGATGAATATATTTACAATTTTGTTTCATTAATATATCTTTAAATCTACAAAAGAATTTATAATTAAAATAGTACACTTACAAATCACAAACGACCATAAACAAAATTATTATAGATCATTCCTTTATAAAAAAAGTTTGGACTCCATAATATGAGAAAGACTCCGTTAGAAGACTTCCATGGAAGTCTTCTAGTGTATTATTTGTTGGAAGACTTACGAGAAGACTTCCATGAAAGTCTTCTAAGTCGTCTCAGATCTGAAAAACCTGCTTATCCAAATAAAATAAATCAATGAGAAAAGAAATGAGATAAAAATTAGAAATTATTATAAAGTTTAGTTTTTTATGAAAGACTTACTTAAAAGACTTACTTGAAAGTCTTCTAATAAAATACTTCCTCGAAGACTTACTTGAAAATCTTCTAGATCCTAAATTTACTATTTGCCTAGAAGACTTCCGCAGAAGTTTTCTAGTTCATTATTTTTTGGAAAACTTCTGAGAAGACTTCCATGAAAGTCTTCCATGAAAGTCTTCTGAGAATACTTCCATGAAAGTCTTCCGAGAAGACTTCCATGAAAGTCTTCCGAGAAGACTTCCATGAAAGTCTTCCAAGTCGTCTCGGATCTGAAAAACCTGCATCTCCAAACAAAATAAATCAGTGAGAAAGACATGAGATAAAAAGGAGAAGTTAATATAAAGTTTAGTTTTGTTTTATGAAAGACTTATTTAAAAGTATTTTAATAGAATACCTCCTGGAAGAGTTACTTGAAAGTCTTCTAGGTCCTAAATTTATTATCCGCCTTCTAGTGCATTATTTATTGGAAAACTTCTGAGAAGACTTCCATGAAAGTCTTCCAAGTCGTCTCAGATCTAAAAACATGCATATCCAAAAGCATTAAATTAACTTCAAAACATTGAAAAGCTTCAAAAATAAGGTAAAAACTTAAAACAACAAAAAGAGTTTTCAAAATGTAAGAACTTTAAGCAATAAGAAGTTACCAAATGATAAAATATGATTTATAGATCTAACTTTAAAGAAATGAAAGATGAAAACCATGTGATGAAAAACCTGCAAAAACAAAATATATAGGTGAAAACATGAGATAAAAATGAGAAATTGATATAAAGTTTGGTTTTTTATGTTCAAACAAATTAGAGAGAGGTTGGATAGTTTTAGAATGAGAAAACTACATTTTTTTGCAGCCCTTTGACAGGAAGAGAGATAATGTGTAACTTTTTTAATATAAAAGACAAAAATTCTAATAAATTTAATATTTTCGATTCAGAAGATTTTCAAGTAAATCTTCTAATAGAATACATCATTGAAAACTTAATTGAAAGTCTTCTAGACCCTAAGTCTTCTAGTGCATTATTTATTGGAAGATTTAAGTCATATGTACCCTAAACTCAAAATAACTAACTAATTAGAAACAAACACTTCATAAAACTTAAATAAACTTTAAAATCTAAATTTATATCACTTACAATGTCTATAATTAGATGATTGTTATTTTTCCCCAACCAAAATATTTTTACGAAATTATTAAATTATTTTTAAGATCTAATACACTAGATCTTATGGAAGACTTAAGATTTCCACTGGAAGACTTAAGACTTCTACTGGAAGACTTATTGAAGACTTCCACTGGAAGACTTAAGACTTCCACTTGAAGACTTATGGAAGAATTATTTGAAGACTTAACAATAGGCGGAAAACCTAAATTCTTCTAAATTTTTAAGGAGGAAATGGTAGTTAAGTCTTCCAGTAAGTCTTCAATTGCATTATATCCTCGAAAATTTAAGTCTTCCAGAACCCTAAAATCAAATATATTACTAAATTACACACAAAAACTTTATTTAACTTAAAATAAACTTATAAAGTGCTTAATATATACAAAACTAAACACATATAGGTCAAATTTAGTTTTTGAAAACAAAAAAATTAAGATACTACAATCTAACACTAAAAACACATACAATACTATAACATAGTTATCAAACCCTAAACAAAAGAATATCATGACTAACTTACATTTATTCATCTATGTTGAAAACTATTCAGTTTTAGCAAACCTAAATTTACATCATTTACAAATGTCTATAATTACAATATTATGATTTTTTACTCATCAAAATATTTTTTTTATAAAACTTATAAATTATTTTTAAGATCTACATTATGAGAAGACTTTCAAGGAAGTCTTCTCACTCGCAGGGTTATAATAGTAAACTACAATACTGTTTTTTGTTTAGTCATGAGGGGATGTTTGTAATTTCACTAGCCTTCTAAGTTACTTTTGAATTTGATTTGAGTTGGGGTACACTTTTGCATTTAAAATCAAGTTTTGAGTCATATTTGGTAAATCCCCCTATATTTACACCCTTTAATAAATCAGACAAATTCACGACAAACAATTTCCATCGGGAATATTCAGTCGAGAATTGGTCAGAAATATTCTCGATGGATGAAATGAATCAGAAATTCATTGGAAACATTCCGTCGGGAATCGGCTGTTTTCTTGTATTGTTAGGTTTAGGCGCTAAGGTTTTATCTTTAATAATCATAGTAGGTGAATTCTATCCTAGTTTGACAGCAGTATATGCATCTTCGTCTATTTTGCAGAAGATATGCTTCATACGTGCCTTGCAATGGCCAAAATTCCTTTCATCCAACATGAATGAGTTTGGAAGAGTCATAAAGTCTCTTATTGTTTCGTTGACTTCCGCGTCAACATGTATGTGGATAAGCAATTCAACGAGGTGACCCGATCTTTTACCAAACGTAAATTCTAGATCAAGCGAAACCAGCAAGAAGTACTTTGAGATCACATATTTTTTTTATTAAGAATCACTTATATAATCTTACACAGATCTATTCAATCTGAATTATTCAGTGTCACATACCACTTGGTCATTTGCTTGGATGGTAAGAGGGATAGCTACCATTGTCCGGAGGTGAGGTGGACAAATTCTTAATCTATCATTTTGTGTGACTCAACACCAGTTGATCACTTTTACAAATCGTTGTGTTTTTGTGAGAATACAATATATTGATCAATATATATTGCCACAAAAATTTCTCATTGTGCAATATATATTTTTCTAACAAATAGCATAGCCAAATCTTCCAATTCGTAATATGATGATTTTCTAGTTTGTTAATCATGTCGAAACAAGTTCAGCCATTGAGAATTCTCCACGTCACACGCATCTTAATTCTCCTTCTTCCATGGAGATGTGTTACACATAATTGGCCATGTGTAACACAGCAACAACAAGTCAGATTCCACATCCATGAACATGCATGAGCCAGACTCCAGAAAACCATCTCAACCAACATTCTCTCAGTGTCATTACAATAACACCTCAAACTCCAATTTCCTGACATTAAAACTCTGTTCTTCACACCAGCTCTCAGCATTTTGAAGTCGTAAGATCTTGACTCTTTTGGTCTAAACTGATCCGTTTATTGTCAATCATATCTTCATAACGATCAAATGCAGGAAGGACTTTCAGACACTATCGCCTAATCTTACTCTTGTTTAGACTATTCGGCAGTTCTCTTACACTTGATCGCGATTACAAACCCTTATTATTTTACTTTTAACTTTTGCCACAAGAAAAGACCTGTAAGATATACAGGGTTTATAACAAACGAGTTTCATACATAGAAGTTCACACACACACACAAAATATATTATTACACATTCATAAAAAAAACCAGAATCAGAAAAAGACAATTAAAAACGTATGCTTCGATTCATCAGCTTAGTAAAACCGAAATGATGTTGCCAATGACAGCCACCAAGAGGATGAGTCCTATGGTCATGTTCACGAGATACTTATACAGTGGAGTCTTGCGATTTCTCTGCATTGCTTCCTTTGTAGTAAACCAGCCCTTCTCTGTCTTCATTACAGATAATGATGACTTCTTGACCATGGATACATCAATGGCTTTAGACTTACCTTCTTCAACCTAAAAAGGAAACAACAACATCATTATCTTTGAAAAAAATCAACTAATGTTTAAGAAAATAACAACAAAATCAACATATGAACAGCTCAAAACCTTTTGTTTTGATGATATGGTGCGTCGTGTGAAACGAGACTCCTGGGTCTTTCCATTAATAGAAGTTTGTATATCTTTGCAAGAGCCTTTCCTCAATGGTAGTTCTACACTACTAGAATCACTATCATCTGGACTTGATGTTCCTTGGTAACTCTGGTCATATTAGAATGAAAAAAATCTGTGAATACATGATGCTACAGTATTTGATAAAGAAAACGAGTGGTATGCTTTTACCTTTGCATATATAGATTCAGCATCGCTATCACTGCTGCTATCATCAACAATGATCCCTGTCAAAGGTCTCTTTGGCCTGTGATAGCTTTGGTTCTCTTGCGTTATTATTACTTCTTGAATGTCAAACATATCTTCGAAATTCCCTCCATCATAATTCAGCAACTCATTCCAATCATCATCACTGTAAGGAGTTTGATGGTAGTAATTGTTGTTGTCAGCGAATAACGTGTCTTGATTGTATGCATCATAGGGAAAGAGATCCTCTTGTTCGTTCAATGGGTTTAACAAATCACTCTGAGACATACCATCTTCTTGGACTTGCTCCTCAACCTCAACATATAACAAAAAGGGCTGTAAAGAAACGAGTTGATGATACTAATGAATAATTAAAAATCGTTGAGAAGCTGGACTCACCTCAGGCGATGTGTTAATGACTCTGAAAGTATTCGAAACAGAGACCATAGAGTGGCTGGGCTCATTGGAGTTATTACCATACAAAATGTTTACGTCATCACCCTTGTACATTACTTTGCATATAACATAAGTATTCTGTAACAAAATAAAATGAAATACAAAATCACTCAGACAACTCTATCACAAGCAAGACAAAAGTCACAAGTTTTGACAAAAAAAAAAAAAAAAAACTAGCCACAACTTAGCTAGCATCCAACACAGGGAAATTTCACAGCCCACAACATAGTAATTGAAGAAATAATAAAATAATATATAAAACTTAAAAGTCAATTCACTACTGCAATTGATTTTGATTTTAAAAAACTCTTGATAAACACAAATTTAATATATAAAGAAAAGGGCTACATAAGAACCAAGAAAAAAAAATTAAAATTGGCCTAGTGGTAGCATTATAGTGGAAATTACTAAAGCTCATCAAAGAACTCAGAGAGAAATTGAATCAAAACCTTCAAATCGATTTCAACAAAAAAAAAAAACTATAATTAACAATTGAAATAGCAGATCAATTTGGGGGAGAAATAAATAAAACTATGAGGAATTATTACCTGATTAAGGGGCAAGGAAGTGATGTGATACTCGTGCATGACCCAAGGAGTCCAAAGTCCACGAGGAGTCCTACCTTTATAGTACACAAGCGTCTTCTTAATACCGATCTCATCACAATTTCCTCTCCTGTCCTTGATTTTCCGATCAACACCAGTAGCTTTCCAATAACCATAAGGCGTAGTTCTCTTAATTACCTTCTTCTTCGCAGACGTGTACTCCTTGCGAGAGAAGAAGTACCACACAAGATCCTTCGATTTTATCTTCGATAACGCTGTAAAAACAAACAATAATCGATGATGAAAGAGTGAGAGAGAGAGAGAGAGATCTCTGAAGTTGAGAGAGATGAACTTACAAGGCAAATTCCATGGTTCGTAATGACATATGTTGACCTCGCTAATGACATGGTCGACGAGCCATGAATTACCAAAAATCTTGTTCTTGAGGTAATGGTCGATTAGTTCCTCCCCCGTAGGACTAAATCTATAACCCACCATATTCTTCTCCATTTTCTCCTCTCTTTGTTTTTTTCCGAATGCAATTTGAAGCAGTAGTGAGGGGTGGAGGGAAGAAAGAAAGGCCACATGCTATTTATAGACACACTCACGCTCGCAAATGTAATTATTCTTTTTTTTCGCACCGCATCGGTAATAACAAAAATTAATTGTTTATGTTGTAAAACAAACCAATTTTTTTTTTACTTTTGGTAACTTCTAAGTTTTTTTATTTAATTTTTTTTTATTTTATATTTTCAATCCATATAATTAATAATTTTCTAATGATAATTTTATTTTTACCTTATTAGTTAGCAGATAATATATTAGTTAAGGGGAAAAAAAGTTTAATAATTTTTAGTAATGGAAACTGTAAATGATAGTATTTAATATGAAAAAATAATATAATAATTAAAGTGTTAACTTTCAGATGACAAAAAAAAGCGTGTTAACTATTTTGATGTGCATTACTTTTTTACCAGATTATTATTAATTGACAAGTGTACTGGTGGTATCTAAAAAGTGAACCTTTCGTATATGAGAAACGGTTTCATGTTTTATATTTTAATTTTAAAAAAGTTCACTGAGAAAGTATGGATGTATTATGGCTTGCGTGGACCGTTTTTCTTTTATTTCAAACATTATATAGTTTATTAGGACAATCTTTTGCTTTTTTTTCTCTCTCTAAACGTTGAGAAAAAGGAGTTTTCACACATGTGAGGGAGTTGGTAGTGGGCAAAATATAACCTGCCTTAGTTCCGAAGTTGCTACAATTGTTTAATTGTTTGTTTGTGGAGACGTGGCAGATTAATAATGAAAATTGAAAATTGAAAATTGTAGCAACTTAGGAACTAAGGGCGAGTTCTAGTGTTTTCGGCCCGCCACCGTTGACGATGACATAAAGACATCATTATTTTCATTAATACGAATTGTTTAACTCAGAATATATATTTTTAAACAACACTCAGAATGTTAGTATTATTGAGAATCTTGTAGTGAATTTAAATTACGTTATATTCAATTAATAATTAAAAATATTTTAAATATTTTGAATTTTTTTAAAAATGTTAATTACTTAAAAAATTATTAAGATAATTTATTACAAAATTATCTGAATATGTTTTTATTTGAGTTTTTGATATGAAAGAAGTTTAGATTTATAATTATAACTGAAAGCATCAACCGATCAATTGTAGTTATGGATAGGCACAAACGAAATACTTATTAATTTTCGATGATTTGGTTGTTGGCTTAGCTCATTCAAACAATCGTATTACTGTTTAGAACTTGGACTTGACTTATTTAAAACAAATACTTATTACTACCTCCGTTTTAATTTCTTTGTCATTGTAGAAAAATAGTTTCGTTTCAAAATAAAAGTCGTTTTATAATTTCAATATATAATTTATTAATTTTATATAATATTATTTATTGATTAAAATGTGGTTAGGTGTATGGATAATTGTATTTTTACCTAGAAAATATATAAAATTAAATATTTTTTTAATTTGTTTGCAAAACCCCAAAACGAAAGTAAAATGAAACGGAGGTAATATATCAAATACTCTTACAAAAAATCAGGACTTACAAATTACTTGAGCCGATTTGTTATTTGCTCAAATCAAGTAATCGTTTCTAAAATACTTATTACTTGCAAAATGTAAGTAAGTAAAACAAAAATACGATCTCATTCAAAAATAAGTATGTGAATTTTGTTATATTTTTTATCAGAGAACTATTTCTTAAATCTAATATTTTTATCAGAGAACTATTTCTTAAATCTAATACTTTTTATCTGATTACAGTTCATTACAATATAAGAAAAGATAAAATATTTTTATAGATGACTAAAAAAATCTAGACATAAGTAGCACATAATAGGTGAAAGAATAATAAAATAAATATTAAAAGATATAAAGATACTTGAAACATTGTTTACATTAGCATATAATTAAATTTGTCGGCTTATATCCAATTTAACAGTGTTAAGTACAAAGACAAAACAAGATAAATAACCCAAGTAAAAAAGAATATTGGCTCATCTAATTTTAAAATTTAATTGGACTAAGATTTGAAACTACAAAAACATATGTCAATGTTTTTTAAATAAAAAAATATTTAGGAACAAGTAACTAGTCCAAACAAGTCGATTAATTAAATTTTTTAAAAGATTTGGTATTTGACTTATATTTACAAGTTTTTGATTTGAGCTATTTGTTATTTAAATTGATCACCACAAATACTTTATTATACGGGGCACATACATGATGGGTAGCGGATATGAGCCGACTATCAAGTATTTGTGCATAACCCTAATTATAGTACTTACATATCAATCTAAACTAGAATTCTTGAATCAAAAGAAATATAAATCAATTTTTAATCTAAGCAATCAAGAGATTTAAATCTAATCAAGTAATAAGTTCAAGCTATCAAATCAAACAAGCAAAATGATTACATTTAGTCAAATGTTTAAGAGATGACCCCATGAGTATAGAGAATTGATCTAAGGTAACTAGGATCCAATCCAAGATGCTAAACACTTCAACAACATGCGTCTAGGTTTAGATCACTTCACATACGATATGGCCCAATCATAAGAAAAACAGAATAAGAAAAGACAATTAAAAATGTGTGCTTCGATCCATAAACTTAGTAAAACCGTATGAAGTTGCCAATGACAGCCACCAAGAAGATGAGTCCTATGATCATGTTTATGAGATATATATATACGTCGGATTCTTGTGGCCTCTCTACATTGCTTCCTCTACAATAAACCAGCCCTTCTTCTCTACTTTCATTGATGGAGCCGGGTTTCATCCTACTTTAGACCCGGTTGGAGAGTTCAGTCCAATGTCATTACAGCCCGAAAGGAGACGATAAGATCACGAAGTGTGAAGGTCCATCCGGAGCTAAAATGATGATAAATGCTGAGCTGACACAGTCAAACCAAAACATAAAGAAAGTCAAGATATTATAAAGACAATCATAAAAGCATCTGATACTGACCGGAGATCACATGGCCGTTGTAACACCCTGACCCGACTGTCTAAGCCGCGGTCGACACATCACGTCGCGCGGTCTCCTTACTGGCCGAACCTCTCTTTTCATTGAACCATTCTTAATTAATTTCGTCCTTAGATGTGAGTTCACTTAGACTTAGCTAAAGCTCACCTTAGTCATTTCCTATCTTAGAACATTTTAACTTACACACAATGGATTATTATCTTCTAACCATTTATCTATATCCAGTCTATAACTTGTTCAGTCCAATTGTCTATGCCTTGGTGAGTTCCCTTACTACCATTCAACTTATAGAACAATCCTTGAAACGGTTCAAGTCATACTGATCTGAGTTCCATTCCCCTAAACCACTATACCAGCATCCTAACCAAATTCTAATCTATCCAAGTATTTGATAAATTCATACATTTGCCACATCCACAGAGCGGTTCACTCAATGATCCACCATTCATCTAAACTACACTTACTTGTCTCCTGGACCACGATCACTCAATGATCTTACTTAAGGTCCTTATCCTTGTTCATGCATAAAACCTCTCTCTTTAGGTACTTAGTCATTCAACCAATCATCCCCACTGACTCAGTGACCCTTGAGAAGTCCTCATTGGTTAAGGATATGCATCAGACCTTACTCGGCACATGCACCATGCAATAACCTTTTGTCCAACCTATGAACTGACAACACCCATTAGATCCTAAGTCAATCAACCAACCACCCTCACATGACTTAGAACTGATAGGTCTTCATATTGCTTGACCGGCCATGAACTATATCCAAGAAAACCGATCTGATTTGTTCATAACAACCGATGTATTCAGTATCAGGTTAAATCTGACACCTTGATTCATCATCTAAGGATCAGTTCGACCATTATCAACCATGATCAGATCATACACGGCCTTCCTTGGACAGTCACACCTTTTCGGTTACAATCCATTCGTACCCTTTCAGTACCGAGCCATTTGTAACCTTTCGGACCCAAACCATTTGTATGTCCTGAATTTACAAGTCGTGGACTGAATCATATGTATCAGAGAGAACCTGCATCCAATGATACCGTTTGGAACATGCACTCTTTGATCAATGCCACCTTTTGGTCCTCGTACCAATACTTGCAACCCTTGGCATCTCGTGCCTTTTGGTTACTTACATCCTTTGGTAACTCATGACTATTGGCAACTCGTGCCCTTTGGGTAATTCCAACCTTTTAGCCCAACCGCCCATTCTCTAGAACGATCCAAATTGTCTGCATAACAGACCCATGGTCTAGGTTGCGGTTTGGATGTGAACGGACTAAGTCTAGGGACGCAACCCTTGGACCCAACCATCACAACTCTTGACAAAGGAACCATATGCAATCGCCCATATACTTAGGACACATCTAAGTATACTCGCAACCCACATATAACATCACCGGACCACCCATGAATCCCACCCGTACACACGACTAGAATCAAGGATCCCATGGCCCAACTTAAGTCTGGCCAATGGCCTTGGACTTCTTAACTGAACCCATGGAATTACCCTTGCGAGAATAAAGGCAAACCGATTGATGGTTAAGACCCATCAGACCATCCGTTCAATCGGCCATGAACCATGGTTCATGGTTAGATCCGTTCAAACATGACCTTGGCTCTTTGCCAAGCCAATTATGAAACCAAGCCACACCATTCCTCACACAAATACAGAGTAGAAGATGAAGAGAAAGTGGTTAAGACAGAGAAGGAAGAGACTGGATGCAACCAATGCAAAACTTTCCCAACAATCCGATCAAACCGATCGATTGTTATGGGCGATGATTTCATGGCCACCCCCATTACCTTGAACGTGTACTATGGAGTCTTAGATCCCTCTTCCAACTCTTTCTCATTGCCTCTGGTTCCCATTCCAGTCGGTCTTACCTCTCCACAATCGATCTTAACATATCCGATGATTAACTACAACAATATCGACCTTGTATGGTTGATTTCTCCTCTCGCCTTTCTCTATGTATTTTTCTTATGGAACTGATATCCATTTTTGTGCCCAGGGTCCTCTCTTTATATAATAAGGCGTGGATAACTGCCTAGGCCAAGGAGACACCCTTTTGTGGGCGAATGGGCACCTTTTGGTCCCATTGCATCCTTTCAGCCATAACAGTCATCACTCCCATCCATTCGCCTATAACTGTTCCTTAACAGATCATACCTGGGCCTACACCCAATCCCTAGCTCATGGAACGATCCCATGAACTCCCTAAGCCATCGTCCCAATGGTCGGACCACATGCCCCAACCGGTTGACCCGACTCCGGCCCGGACTGGTCCAACTCCCAAGACCCGAACACTCCTCCAAGCTGAGATGAGCTGACCCCCAGCTGGTCCAGCTGCGTGAGCTGGTTTTCCAGCTAGCTGAGGTGACATAACTTTGAGTGAGCTAGAATGAGCTTGACCACACTGCGTCCAGCTGATCGAGCTACCCGTCTACATAGCCCAGCTGCTATATCACTCGTCCAGCTCCCTTATGCTTGTTTCCATCTATGTTAGGTTAAGTCTTAGACTTCCAATGTGATTAACCTTCCATAATGACCATGAAACACTTGCCTTTAGGTTATATGACCTGGCTGGTTCATTTCCTCGAACCATGGCCTATCATGATAACCTACTCAGGATTGGGTCGTGACAGCCGTTGTGGTACACCTCGTCAACGCCTATAAAGAGGAGACCACGAGGAACAAAGAGGGGATCCAAATACTTCCATAGCAAACTCATAATCTCAATAATTTATTAACTCCATTGCTCTTAAAAACCCTTTGTATTTTATAGTTGTACACTACTCACATTATCAGTTGAATGCACGTTTCTGATACGTAGTTACAAATATATACGCATTTCTTAGATTTCTTCTAATAAGCGTCATCATAAAATTTGTACCATATTTTTGAGTGGCTTTTGAGATCCAAGATTCATCACCATTGATAATGATGACTTCTAGTCCATGGATGCATCAGTGGCTTTAGACTTACCTTCTTTCACCTGAAAAGGATATCACATCATCATTATCTTTGAAAATTCAAAATTTATTAAAAAAATATCCACTAAATGAACATATGAGCAGCTTAAGACCTCTTGTTGTGATAGTATGGTGCGCCTTGTGAAATGAGACTTCCGGGTCTTTCCATTAATATCTTTGCAAGAGCCTTCCCGCAACGAGAGAATCTCGTGTACACTAGTGTGGAAGTGTCTATTGGAACTACTATCGCTTTCACCTGGACTTGATGTTCCAACATGGTAACTCTCGAATATTAGAAGGGAAAACTGTGAATACATATGACTCTATCTGTAAAACGCTATAAATATAATGTATTAGTTTATAAAATTATTAACTTAGATATTTTTTTTACATAATCGTTTCAGATATTATCTTTTTAAAGAAATCATTTTATCTAACGATATTATATAAAAATAAAGATGAATAGATTTAATTTTCATCTATTTTAGTAGATTATCTGATATAATTTATGTATTATGAATATGTATCATAGAATATATATAAATATATATGTATATATCATAGAATATATATATATATGTATATATATATCACATAATACAAATACGTTTTATATGTACTTCAAAATAATAACACTAAAATATTGAAACAAAAAATGAAACTAGGGATGAAATTTAGTAGAGAGAAAAATAATAATAAAATCTTTAAGTTACATAATTTATAAATATAGTAACTATTAGTTTATAATTTTGATAAAACCATATAATTACCTAAAAGTTTTCTATGTATTATTATTTTATTGAACAATATAATATTTTAATAACATAACTTTAGACCAGTAAAATATATTTATTTATTGGATATTAATTTATATATTTTATATTATAATCATGGCTTTTCATGGATACTCATACACAGATTGGACATGAGACGCGATGATTTTGTCTCAACAAACTCCTACATTAATTATCTTAGGAAACACCCAACTTCTTTGGACATCGAAAAATTAAAAAAAAGAGTAGCACGTTGGTCAACGGAATTTGAATACATGGCAGTTCCAAACACATCATCAGAAATCAACTTGATCTGCAACCTTCTTTCGAAACTGGGGATAACACTATCTTCATCACTGATGAATCCTAAAATTCACTCAGAAATCTTATTTGTATTCAAGAGAATTGGTTTACAAGTAAGCTTAAAATAGAAGAATAAAGCTCTGATCAACTATGGATAATGGCTGTTTTATTGATAATATAGTAATGAGTATACATGGTGCTTGATAACAATGAAGAATGAATATCAAAAGAGTATAGTTTTGCTATCTAAAAGATCGCCCCCCTTTGTCTTGGTTCCTTCTTCTCCTTTTATAGATCTTTGCGGTAGATTATAACAGTGGCGTGATCTCCAGGGTAGATCAAGTGCATTTATGATGGTCTTTTTTTGTCAACTTTTTACAGATTCATGTTGACTCTATAAACCATAATGGGAGCTCTGCATCCATATGGATCACAAACAACGGCTGCTTCCTTGAACTACGTGCTAGATTGTTCGTCTTGGAGTTAAGTGTCCTTGGTATATGAATGATCTTCGAGCTGTGAAAACTCTCTTTTAGTAACTTAATATCCTCTAGATAGTTTGCAAATGCTGGTCATTCATCTGGTTCTGAAACCATCTTCACCAATTGACAACAATCTGTTACAAAAGTTACATTATATTGTCGTAGTTTCGTCATGCAATCCATTGCCCATATAAGTGTCTCTATTTTAGAATGTAATGATGATTGACTAGCTCTTGTATTCATTTCCCTCATTAAACCATCAAATCCCGCCAGAGTACTATACCATCCTTGTCCTGAGAAATTATCCCGATCTTTCCATGAGCCATCTACGAAACACCATCTTCCTAGTATAGATGGTAAAACCGCTTCCCTCCTAAGTCGACTTGTGTCCTTTGAGGAATTGTATTTTGTGCCTCAAACCAAAGTTCTGATTCCGTCTCTGCCAATATTAAAGTGTTCCTTGTATCCACATCCAAATTACTAAAGAATTTACTTTTTCTTTCTTTCCAAATGTACTATAAAATCCATGCATAATGATGATTTTCCATCGGCGGGAGCACTCTCTAAAAAAAGATGGTCCATATTTGTAAATAAGGACAAAGTTGGGAAATTTGTGGATTCGTCGGGATCCAAAAAAGTGCCCAAACTTGTACCGCTGGCGGACATTAAAAAAAAACATGATTTATTGTTTCCTTAGATGATCCACATCTGGCACAAAGTGTGTCGCCTTGAATACGTCGTGCCTTTAATTTTTTCTTAACCGCAATACATCCTGAAACTAGTTGCCAGAGGAAGTGTTTCATTTTGGGCGGGCACCGTACATTCCAACAAAAAGCCTTAAAAAGAAGAGACTGAGTGACCCTACTCTGGTACCGGTCTTTCTCTATCTGGATAAACGCGTTCAACCTGATAGCCAGATTTAATCGTGTATTTCCCATTATTAGTAAAATGCCATCTATCACGGTCCATTATATGTCTAAGACTCAATGTAATGCTTTCGATAATCTTCGCATCCTATGTGATACGTCCTAGATTCGGAAAGGATCACTCAAACGGTTCGAATGATATGAACTCACCAAGAAGGGAGAACTGATTGGTTGAATGGTGACACAAAGGGTTGCGGATGGCCCGATGATACTACCTGAGGATTCGTTTGCTGCTTGATGTGACGCACAAGTCCAACAAAATGAAGATTTGTTTACTCAGACATAACCTCACTAAGAAACAAAAATATTCTAAACAAAGAACAAAGAGAATAAACTCAAAATAAGACGAAGATTGATTTATTTATTTCTGTAGAAAGATTACATATTTATAGTAGCAAAGACATATGAAAAGACTTAGAATTTTGTGGAAAAACATGCATAGAAAAAATGCAAACAAAGACTTGACTAAATTATTGTTTTGACTAAAACTTGGACTACCTCTTAGTATAGCCACGACCAGGACTTTGAAAATTGAAGAATATGCTCCTGATATAGGCCAATACATGTCCCTTTGAGGCCTGGTCGAAATCCAACTTTTCCCTTAGCCAATATTTTATCGGTTTCTCCATTTGGCCCAAATAAGTCTGTTTTTAAATATTTTCGAAAACCATCAAGCCTAATGCTTTCTTGGAAATTTTAATCATGAATAATCTTCTTTGGAAAGATTGAATTGGTCGTTGGTCCATTAGAAATAAGGTTAGCAATTTTCAGTTTCTCGGGTGGTCGTACCAGCTCGGAAGATCGAACTAGCTCGCTCAGCTCGTACAAATGAGTGTCAATCCAGCTCAGCTCGTCTAGGATAGTGTAAGTCCAGCTCACTTCATTATTCAGCTCATCTAAGATAATTTCAATTAGCTCATCCAGATCCAAAGCAGTGTCGGTCCAGCTCACCTAATTGCGCACATGTCTGAATTCGCGAGAACTAAAGTTCACCTGGTTTGTAAATAACATAACTCCCACATCTGAACTCCTTTTGATCTGATTATTCTTCATGGAGCTCCATAATTTAGTTTAGAAAATTCTCCAAGTGATTTCATGCGTAGAAGCCTCGTGGTTTGGAAGATATGAGTCAAAAAAATGAGCATATATCTTTACTGCTTCCCATGATCAAGCCATGCCTGTCTGTTTTGTCTGGTGTGCTATCCAAGGGCGCATCACTATGGATACACCAAATATTGAATAAACTGAAGATTCCATGTTCTCGAACTCGTGTTGATGAGGGAGTCCACTGTGAGATCCGGGTAGAGATTGTGATTGTTTTTATTTTCTGGTCTCGGGCGAGTGGATGGGAGCCATGGATTGTTCCAAACAAAAATGGACGACCCTGATCCCACCCTTTTGATTAGTCCTTTGCTAACTAGAAATCTAGCAGAAACAATACTACACAAGCCATATGACGGCGAGTTTGAACGAATCGGATCCATGGGTGATGCAATCCTGAAATACCGTCCTTTGAAGACGCGGGAAAATAAAGTAGCGGATTTCTTAATTAGCCTCCAAAATTGCTTACCAAATATAGCCGTATTAACATATGTTAGGTTAGTAAAACCTAAACCTCCTTCATCCTTAGGGAGACATAGTTTATCTCATGATTTCCAATGCATCCCTTTAGTACTGGTGGCTGGACTCCACCAAAATTGTGCTACTGCACTCGTCAGTTTCTTTGTTACCGTTTTTGGAAGTCTAAAACATGACATCACATGATTAGGAAGGGTTGTCACCACCGACTTTATAATCACTTCCTTTCCCCCTTTGGAAAATAATTTAAAAGTCCATCCATTAACCCTATTATTTAACTGATCTTGGGAAAAACTGAAAACGTGTCTTCGATCACCCCAAACTTTCAGGCATTCTTAAATAAGATCCCATCCCACATATGTTCTGAATTCCCAGTATATCTCGAAGTTCTTGTCTAGTGGAATCCTCAACTTTGTGTCTAAATTGTATCGAAGATTTTTGGAAATTAATATGTTGGCCCGACACCCTTTCATAATCCTTTAAAATTCTAAGAATTATGTTCCTCCTTTTGTGCTCGACAAAAGAAAAGACTATCATCTGCAAAGAGCAAATGAAAAACCGAGGGACAATCTCTAGCCACCTTCATTCACGCCAATTGTTTATTCCTCTCAGCCTTATGGATATTTAC